>JACYXH010000791.1:280000-406931 GCA_026745465.1 Lota lota
CGTGATATTGCAGTTTTGCTTTTTGAAGCATTATTCCAATAAAATGTGTTTGAACCTATAAGACCGTTTCAGAAATGAAATGTCTTCATCTCAACAGCCCTACTTTAAAATGTTACATGGTGGGGCAGCGCCACTATAACAATGTTTGGGGAGTACCCTATAATAGATAGATAGATATTTATATACTTTTTTATAGGCACTTTTGTCATCCCCTGCTTTATCAAAAATGTACCATACCAAACTGAAAACAGTGACCCTAAAACGTAATATGAATCGAACCGTGAATTTTGTGAACCGTTCCAGAGCTAACATACATACAAGTTTGATCCTTTTTGTTTTTTTGTGGTTTGAATTCTGGTCTTTCTTTGGTTTTAGGATGCAACTGAAGCAGCAAGTTTGGACCTCCAAAAAGAGGCCGATGCCTGCATTTCCAACATCTATTCAAACAAAGACCCCAGTGCCTTTCGTCATCTGATTAATCTCATCCTAAATAAAAACCTTGGTGGTTTGTTGTATTAATGTCTATTTTATGTGATTTTCCAGTGGAACTTTTGTGGCTGCCAATTAGTCCAAGCTAAACATGTATTTAACTATTTAAGTAAATGTGAACTGTGGTTGTGATTTGACAGTAGACTACAGGCACAGGAAGACTAGTGCCACAACATTGATGATAGCTGCTGGCCAGGGATTTGTCACACAGATTGAGGAGCTCCTGAACCTCGGGGCCAGAATAAATCTCACAGACTCCAACGGCTGGTATATATGGCAGATAAAAAAATTAGAAAATGTAACACAAACACACATGAACACAATGTATCATTATTACAAATTCCATTCAGTTGCAGTATTTATATATTTTTGAGTCTTAAAAAATCTAAATCACAGCTGGCCTGAGCAAAAAAGTTTTAAAAAAGGGACATCTTAAAACATTATTGCTCATAGGTGGATTATGAGAGCTATTTTCTTAGATAGCAGAGCTGTCTGAGTAGGGTTTCTCACTACAAGCATTTTAATGCGTGGATACATTTGTGAGGGTTTGAAAAGTCACCATGTTCAGGTAGATGACGGGAAGGGAACCAATTCGTTTTTTATTGTAAGAAATATATATATTGTTTGTGTTGTGAGGGTCTGTGGTCATATTTATATCCATTGCCTTAAAATGTTTCAAACTTATTTTCCTAAATTAGAACATGGTTGATTCACCCTCTTCAAACAGGTCAACAGGTTGCCATGTTACGTTTGTTTGTTGGAATCTCCAATCTTGGAACCACCCAGTGAAACTAAAGAAGGTGCTTTCACATCTAAAAGTGAATGTTAGCAATGCTTTTTGTTAAGAAACCTTTTGCGTAATTTTTATCATTGATAAGTAAAACATAATCACTCCAATTTCCATTCCAAATCCAAAGGGACAGCAATTAATGTTCCTTTTACAATGTCAAGGGTTTAAGCGGACTCTTCATGCTGCAATATTATAGTATTGGACAGACCGTGCAATAAACCTGTTTCAGTGGCTAAGTTGATTAACTGACAAAGGACGCTGATTAGGGTCATAGTTCTATATAGCAAATGCCGTTTATATGCAATTTTGAGCATTAGCGCTTAGCTTAGCATTTATTCAAATCTAAATTGTGATGTAATGTTTTTGAGCTATTGACCCATAACTTTGCACACTTCTTAAAAGGGAATGGTTTCTGTGCCTACCTAGTTTCGAGGGTGTAGCTCATTCTCAATTAGCCTGGAAACCAGACGAATCTTGCATGCTCATGTTTCAATTGCTCTGCAGATAAGGTCCCATACAAAAAGATATCTGCCCGGTACGAGATAGGTTGACCAATCACAACCGTTTATCTAACCGTCTCATTCAAGTTATCAACGAGTACTAGCCAATGAGAGGCAGAGTAGGGCGGGTCATGACATCGCCCTCTATCTTTTCTGTCTGCTGCTAGCTACACTTCCTGGTAGCTTGGAAAACACAATCACTGTAAGCAACCAGTTTTTTTTAAAGTAATTATGCAGGTGATAAGGTTAGCTTGTCAACTTAAAGACCCAGCGAACCCACTGTTTTAGCTGGAATTCGAACACAGATTAAAAAACATTAAAGTGGGGTTGAGAGTTTTAGGAAAGAGGGGGGCGTGTTTTCCCCATGGTTACGACCCATGAAAACTTTGTGACACTTTAGTACCGTCGTTGTGTATGAGCGTTATAATGAGCGAAGTTATATATACACCCTATATATACTATAGGTGTCCGGGAAGCCTAACCCTCACTCGGACGAGGACATTAAATGTATCGCTGCTCGGACAGAACTTCACCACCCACCCACACCGTATCGTTATACTATATGTCCGAAAAGCTCAACTTTCTCTCGGACGGTGCAGTCAACCGCTGCCCAGACAGAGCTTCACACGTCTACACACACGGCGCCGCCGGTTCCCCTTGGTCACGAAAAGAACGCCACCTCCTCCGAAATGATTGTACTCTTATATTTTGGGTGGCGATGTATTAGTTTTCCTTTGATTTTGCCTAATTATTGTCATTATTTGTTTCAGGACAGCACTGGACTGGGCCAAGCACTTCAAGCAAAAGATGGCTGTCGTAGGGTAATGTGCCTTTTGGTCCAATTGAGGTTAAGCCACACGTTGAAGTTCAAATGGAGATATTTATTACAAACTACAGAACAAACAAGAACACAGACAGGAACTAAGATAACACATAATAAATGTAAAGCGTGACCTTCATCAATGATGGCTCTCGCAACCATCACCAACCGTCTCTCCCCATACAATGAAGCCATCCAGGCTTAAATAGCAGTAGCAGTTGGTTAGCTCCACCTCTAAGCTAAACCAAGTGATTATAAATCAATTAAACCCTCACATCAATTTTAACCAGCCATAATACCAAAACAAAAGTATATTATTATCCTAAACCTAATACAAACACAGCACAACTTAATCCATATATTTTACCCACACATATAATAGGTATTTTAAGAATACCTAAAAATACCCCTCACCATTTACCACCCAGCGCGATCCCGTGACATATATTGCGGAAGTGAATGCAAACTTGCCCTTAATGCAGGAGAACTGTGGTGAGTATGAGTGATGTGGTTTTACAGACAGACAGGAAATACAGAAATAACATAACGTGCGCAAATGTCCATATGTTGTTAAAACTAGTCTGTCGGCTTCCATGCCGTGGCGCTTCGTAGTGCTGTACCAATGGTACAACATGTGACGATCACTTCGTCACATTACCCCCCTCCTTCAAATGTTTTCGTCCTCGAAAACACGAGACAGGTAATCGGCAGTCACATTCTGCGCCCCCGGTCTGTACTTCACCACGAAGTTGTATGGCTGAAGGGCCAAATACCACCGTGTAATGCGGTCGTTGGAATCTTTCATTTTGTGGAGCCACTGCAAGGCCCTGTGATCGGTCTCCACGGTGAAGCTCTTCCCCATCAGGTAGTAGCGCAGAGAGTCTAGCGCCCACTTGAGGGCAAGGCACTCCTTCTCCACAGTGGAGTACCTGCACTCTCTGGGAAACAACTTCCTGCTTAGAAACATGATCGGTTTCCGGCAACTCTCCTCCCCCTGTAACAGAACAGCCCCAAGCCCCACACCAGAGGCATCCGTCTGCACCGTAAAAGGGAGATCAAAGTCTGGCTGTTGCAATACTGGATCACTGCAAAGACAATTCCTCAAGTCCTCAAAGGCAAGCTGACACTGAGCAGTCCACTTGACCTTGTTTGGACTGTCTTTCTTAGTCAATTCGGTTAAGACGGCTGCCCTACTAGAGCAGTTAGGTATAAACCGTCTGTACCACCCAACCATCCCCAGGAAAGACCTCACCTGGGATTTAGTTTTTGGTACTGGGGTATCAGTGAGGGCACTCACCTTCCCCACCTGTGGCCTCACTGACCCACCTCCGATGACAAATCCCAGGTACTCCACCTGTGACTGGGCAAAGGAGCACTTGGAGGGATTCATGGTCAGGCCAGCATCCTTGATTCGCTGAAGAATGTCTTGGACGTGGACCAGATGATCCTCCCAAGTCTCGCTAAAGACTATGATGTCGTCCAGGTACGCCCCTGCGTAATCCCAAGCACCTTCCAACACCCCATCCATGAGGCGCTGAAACGTTGCGGGCGCCCCCTTCAGACCAAATGGCATCACCGTGTATTGGTAAAAACCAAACGGTGTTCTGAATGCCGTCAGGGGTTTTGTCTCCTCTGACAGAGGAACTTGCCAGTACCCCTTACACAGGTCCAAGGTGGTCAGATATCTGGCACAGCCCAACCAGTCCAGAAGATCGTCCACTCTGGGCATAGGGTAAGGGTCGAAAGTTGAAATGGTGTTCAACTGTCTAAAGTCATTGCAAAAACGCAGAGTACCGTCCTTTTTGGGCACAATTACAATGGGACATGACCACTCACTGTGAGATGGTTCGATGATCCCCATCTCTTTCATTGTTTCTAGCTCCTTCTTGAGCTTTGGAACCATCTGTGCTGGAATCCTGTAGCTCGGGACCCTGATCGGTCCTGGTTCCTTCAGGGTTACGTGGTGTTGAGCCAGCTGTGTGAGGCCAGGAGTCTCAGCAAACAGCCCCACCGGACAACAGCTAGCCAGCGCCTCCTGCTGGGAAACCGAGAGGTGGTGCATGTCTACCTGGACTCCAGAACCGTCAGTTGTAGGGAAAAACTGCTCATCTCCCTCGTCTTCCTCCACGACCCTCCTGGCAAACAGCACGACCGCAGGCTCCTCACGGGGAACCCACTCCTTCAGCAGGTTGATGTGGAACGTCTGCGTCTGCTTCCTCCTCTCTGGCATGATGACCTCGTACGTCACCGGCCCAGTCTTTTGACGAACCACATATGGTCCCTGCCACTTGGCCAATAGACTGCTCTCACATGTCGGCAACAACAGGAGAACCTGCTGCCCCGGCTTGAAAGAACGGTCTCTCGAAGACTTGTCATACCACCTCTTCTGGGTGGCTTGTGCAGCTTTGAGATTTTGCTGCACTTCCTCCGTCAATGTCTCCATCCTGTCCCTCATTTTTTAAATGTAGGACAAAATGTTCACCTGCTTTTCTGGCTGGTCTCCTTCCCAGGCCTCCTTCAGCACATCCAGTGGACCTCTCACCTTCCTCCCGTAGAGCAACTCAAAAGGTGAGAAGCCAGTGGATGACTGAGGAACCTCTCGGTAGGCAAACAGCAGGTATGGTAGCCACTCGTCCCAGTCTGCACCTGTGTCCAACACAAACTTCCGCAGCATAGACTTCAGGGTCTGGTTGAGGCGCTCCTACAAGCCCGTCTGTCTGAGGGTGGTAAGGCGTGGTCTTAATAGCCTTGATCCTAAAATACTGATAGACCTGCCTGAGAAACTTTGAAGTAAAGTTTGTGCCCTGGTCTGTCAGTACCTCTCTCGGGATCCCTACCCTGGTTAACAGCTGGAGAAGCGCATTAGCTACCTGCCTGGCCTTCACATTCCTAAGCGGAAATGCCTCGGGGTACCTGGTAGCATAGTCAGAGATAACCAAGATGTAGCGGTTTCCTCTACGACTACGCTCTAGAGGCCCCACAATGTCCATGGCTATTCTGCTAAATGGTACATCTATAATGGGTAAAGGTATTAATGGTGCCCTGTTACCCTTCTTTCCCGGTGCTGTCAGCTGACACTGGGGACAAGACTTGCAGTACTGCATCAGCTGAACATACATGTTTGGCCAATAAAACCTCCCTGCAACCCTTTCCCATGATTTGTTCTGGCCTAGGTGACCTGCCCATGGACTAGAGTGCCCTAACTCTAGCACCTTTTCCCTGAGATCCCTTGGCACAACCAGCTGCTCCCCCTCTTCCCCATGGCGGTACAGTATGCCTTGCCTAAGCCTAAACTTGGGCCCTTCCGCATTACCACCACCATCCTCTAACAAGTCCTTGTAGAAGGAAGTAAGGGTGACATCGGCTCTCTGTAATTCCCTGATGTCTGCTGGGATTGTGATCTGCTCGCTATTCTCCAGTGAAGGTATGGGAACTGTCTCGTGCACTGGGGTCCCTTGAAACCTGTCCCTCCTTCTCTGGCTCCTTGTCTTTACTTGTTTAGTGGGGTGAGAAAATGGCAACTCATCCCACGTACTGTCCCTTGGTGCCTGTGCCTGTGCCCGAGTAACCACCATGTGACATGCCTTCTCTATATTTAAAAGTTGCACTAGCCCTGGCATGTCTTTCCCCAATACCACGGGGTATGGCAAGTCCTCCAGCACCCCAACAGTAACCAGGTACTCTTGTCCCTCAACCTCCAGGTAAATGTCTGCTGTTGGATATGTTTTATTGTGACCATGGACGCAACGTGTGATGACTGTGTGTTCGTGCCTTATCTCCGATTTGGGAATTAGGTGTGCTTTGACTAATGTCTGATTGCTCCCTGTGTCAATCATAGCCTGCACCTTTTTCCCCCTGATTCCCACCCAAACCAACGACTCCCACTGGTGCTCTGGACCCTGCCTATCTATACCACACACATATGTGCTTTTAGGCTTTATCAGGGGACACTTAGGCTTAATGTGCCCAGGCTGGCCACAGTGATAACACACTAGGGGTTCTTTTGCTGGTCTAGGGCTACCACTGGGTGTTAATGGATTGCTTATGGGACCAACATCTCTGGGATGACCACCTGATCTAACTGGGTTCCTGGTGTAGTTCACATACTGTCTGCCTTGACCACTCGCCTGACCAATACCCTCAGACCTACCCCATGGAGATGAGCTTGGTGGTTGATCCCCTCCTATCTGGTAGGATCTGAAGTGTCGACGCGCTGTGATGAAGGAGTCAGCGAGGAGTACTGCCTCTTGAGCTGTGCTGGGGTTATGTTCCCGGATCCACAGCTGAACATCCGTGTTGACCATCCGGAGGAACTGCTCCAACACGATCTTCTCCCCGATCTGCTCCTTTGTGTGAGTCTTTGGAGAAACCCACTTCTCATAGAGCTCATTTAGCCTTGTGAAAAGCTCTCTGGGGGTCTCTTCTGGTAAGACCTCCATTGCTCGGAACTTCAGTCTATAGGTCTCACTGTTAATTTCATACTTAGCCAAAATGGCTGCTTTGACCTTTTGATAGCATAAAGTGTCCTCCATGTCCATGGCTATGTAGGCCGCTCTAGCTTTTCCCGTTAACAGAGGGACCAAGTAGATTGCCCACTCTGCTATGGGACACTGGCTCACTGTAGCCATGCGTTCAAATGCCGTCAGGAAGTGTTCAATGTTCTCTTCTTCCAAGAAGCGCTGCATTTTAGGGCCTCTCCACCCAGACAGCTGGCCCTGCTGGATCCTTGGTGGACCTGTTACTGCCACCACTTCGGCGTAACCTGGATGCTGCGCTGCTCCTCCAGGACCCGCATCCACTGCCGCTGGGGTCATCGCACGAACCGCCGCCGACTCCTGGACCATCGCTGCTGGGAACACCGCCGGGTCCGCCGCCGCCTCCCGGACCATCACCGCTGGGTCTGCTGTTGGAGCTGCTGAGACTGGGGCTGCCGCTTCCATGCGTCCACTCCTGTCCCTAGTAGCTCCCGCTTCAAATTTCTTTAACTGGTGGCCCACATAACGCCACCGTTCCTCCTGGGTCTTCTCGAACTCTCTCTGCGCCACGTCCTTCTCCTTTTGAGTCCGCATGAAGTCACGAAACATGGCTCTCAGTTCCGTGACTTCAGACTCTTCCATAGCCCCGCCTTCTGCACCTTTTTCCAGGCTGCAATCCTGCTGCTTTCTTCGACGCATGCTCATCCCTCATTGGCTACTGGTCCCGAAAACCACTGCCACCAAATGTCGTAGGGTAATGTGCCTTTTGGTCCAATTGAGGTTAAGCCACACGTTGAAGTTCAAATGGAGATATTTATTACAAACTACAGAACAAACAAGAACACAGACAGGAACTAAGATAACACATAAATAAATGTAAAGCGTGACCTTCATCAATGATGGCTCTCGCAACCATCACCAACCGTCTCTCCCCATACAATGAAGCCATTCAGGCTTAAATAGCAGTAGCAGTTGGTTAGCTCCACCTCTAAGCTAAACCAAGTGATTATAAATCAATTAAACCCTCACATCAATTTTAACCAGCCATAATACCAAAACAAAAGTATATTATTATCCTAAACCTAATACAAACACAGCACAACTTAATCCATATATTTTACCCACACATATAATAGGTATTTTAAGAATACCTAAAAATACCCCTCACCATTTACCGCGATGGCCTGACCCAGCGCGATCCCGTGACATATATTGCGGAAGTGAATGCAAACTTGCCCTTAATGCAGGAGAACTGTGGTGAGTATGAGTGATGTGGTTTTACAGACAGACAGGAAATACAGAAATAACATAACGTGCGCAAATGTCCATATGTTGTTAAAACTAGTCTGTCGGCTTCCATGCCGTGGCGCTTCGTAGCGCTGTACCAATGGTACAACATGTGACGATCACTTCGTCACAATGGCAGAAGATCTACTCAAGTCCTACATGTAAAAGCACTGTTCAAACACATAAACTGCTCAAAAAAATAAAGGGAACACTAAAATAACACATCCTAGATCTGAATGAATGAAATAATCGTATTAAAAACTTTTTTCTTTACATAGTTGAATGTGCTGACAACAAACATCACACAAAACTTATCAATGGAAATCAAATTTATCAACCCATGGAGGTCTGGATTTGGAGACACACTCAAAATTAAAGTGGAAAACCACACTACAGGCTGATCCAACTTTGATGTAATGTCCTTAAAACAAGTCAAAATGAGGCTTGGTAGTGTGTGTGGCCTCCACATGCCTGTATGACCTCCCTACAACGCCTGGGCATGCTCCTGATGAGGTGGCGGATGGTCTCCTGAGGGATCTCCTCCCAGACCTGGACTAAAGCATCCGATACCTCCTGAACAGTCTGTGGTGCAACGTGGCGTTGGTGGATGGAGCGAGACATGATGTCCCAGATGTGCTCAATTGGAGTCAGGTCTGGGGAACGGGCGGGCCAGTCCATAGCATCAATGCCTTCCTCTTGCAGGAACTGCTGACACACTCCAGCCACATGAGGTCTAGCATTGTCTTGCATTAGGAGGAACCCAGGGCCAACCGCACCAGCATATGGTCTCACAAGGGGTCTGAGGATCTCATCTCGGTACCTAATGGCAGTCAGGCTACCTCTGGCGATCACATGGAGGGCTGTGCGGCCCCCCAAAGAAATACCACCCCACACCATGACTGACCCACCGCCAAACCGGTCATGCTGGAGGATGTTGCAGGCAGCAGAACGTTCTCCACGGCGTCTCCAGACTCTGTCACGTCTGTCACATGTGCTCAGTGTGAACCTGCTTTCATCTGTGAAGAGCACAGGGCGCCATTGGCGAATTTGCCAATCTTGGTGTTCTCTGGCAAATGCCAAACGTCCTGCACGTTGTTGGGCTGTAAGCACAACCCCCACCTGTGGACGTCGGGCCCTCATACCACCCTCATGGAGTCTGTTTCTGACCATTTGAGCAGACACATGCACATTTGTGGCCTGCTGGGGGTCATTTTGCAGGGCTCTGGCAGTGCTCCTCCTGCTCCTCCTTGCACAAAGGCGGAGGTAGCGGTCCTGCTGCTGGGTTGTTGCCCTCCTACGGCCTCCTCCACGTCTCCTGATGTACTGGCCTGTCTCCTGGTAGCGCCTCCATGCTCTGGACACTACGCTGACAGAAACAGCAAACCTTCTTGCCACAGCTCGGATTGATGTGCCATCCTGGATGAGCTGCACTACCTGAGCCACTTGTGTGGGTTGTAGACTCCGTCTCATGCTACCACTAGAGTGAAAGCACCGCCAGCATTCAAAAGTGACCAAAACATCAGCCAGGAAGCATAGGAACTGAGAAGTGGTCTGTGGTCACCACCTGCAGAACCACTCCTTTATTGGGGGTGTCTTGCTAATTGCCTATATTTTCCACCTGTTGTCTATTCCATTTGCACAACAGCATGTGAAATTGATTGTCAATCAGTGTTGCTTCCTAAGTGGACAGTTTGATTTCACAGAAATGTGATTGACTTGGAGTTACATTGTGTTGTTTAAGTGTTCCCTTTATTTTTTTGAGCAGTGTATATAGTCAGTAAATGATGACTTATCTTAAAATATAGTTAAATGTAAATGTATGTCCTCAAAAAGTGCTTGTTTTTGCCACTGACAGGCTCAGATCATATTCTATCACTATGGAAAGTATCCCTACATAGGAATAAAACTTGTTTCTTTAGCTTTCGCTTGAGCTGGACTCTTTGTTATTCTGTCCAACAAAGTCTTGCTCAAGAAGAAGTCTCGCTCTGAAATCACGTTGTTGCACGGTATTTCCCTACTGTCATTAGAATCTCAACTCTCATTCATCCTAATCTTTAAAATAACACTAAGCTACGCTTTCTCTAGTCTAACACAACAATCTATACTCTCTCCAGCTCTCCCTCAAGTTTCCACCATTATATTCCTGCAAACACTCAACCTTGCGAGACTTCTCCTTGAGCAAGAAATGATTGGACACAATAACAAACAGACCGTGATCAAGCGAAAGGTAGGGCTTTTAGAGGACGTACATTTAAGGGGCGCTATTGCCCCAAAAGATTACATTGCAGCCCATTTTTGCAGATTAAGGCTGCAGCGTTCTCGCTGAATACTGGACCAATTAAAGAAATTGTTGTCCGCGTTAGTCCCTAAGACCCAAAATGATCGGAAAATAGGGTCCAGGTTGTAAAGACCCAAAGTTTTCATTTAAGTATTCGAGAAACCTAACCCCCCGTCGGACACACCTCATATAGCCAGTGAAGACGAGTTTATGCTCAGTCCTTTCACCAAAATATCCTTTACATTTTTTAGGGGATTTTTTAATCTAAGTGTAACATTTTGTAGTTAAGGGCAGTTCACGGATGAGGGGGATTATAACATGTGCATTGTTTCCCTGTTTAAAAAGTACTCTTTTGGAATATGTTGGTATTCAAAACGAAACTGTTGGGATTAAACTGCACACAGTCATGTTGTCAAAGCCACCTATATTCATTTACCGCAGTGCAAATTAACATTGGCAATTGTGATTCGTGAAACTGATTTATTTGCAGGGAAGAGCCATCACAAATTGACCGTGGCATGATTAATGTTAATTAATGTTGCTTTATTACAAAACAAATACCTACTGGAACCTTGCACAATACAGTACAATACAGACCACTGTAGTCCTTGGTAAAGGAGGGGTTACAGTAGGGGAGGTATCCAGTTGGTTGCAATCTGCTTCCTCACCGCTAGTTGCTACAAAATTATTTACACCGGACCTTTAAGGTAAGCTATAAGTTCCTGTATTTTGCTTTATTTTTTATAAATGGGGGTGGCGATCCGGGGTCATTTATGGAGCCCCTAAGGAATATGGAGCTCAGCACCGGGGACCGGAACTACCTTCGGAACTACCACTGCAGCTTAAAAAATGACCAGATCCATCTTGACATCCTTGTTGACCTGCTGCATCACATCTGCTTAAGCTCTGAAGATGGTGAGTAAGAAAGCAGTCTACAGAGTGTGAGACACAGCACAAACATCACCAGGAGTAATGCAAACTAGTCAACACAGGTTTCTTTATTTAGTTACTCGTTTACTTAAATAACTTTTAAAGTCGAGTTCCTGGTGGCGGAAATTCTTAAAAAATATATAAGTAATATAAGTAATTTTCTTAACCCCAAGAATTCCCTACAGGACTTAAAATGACATAGATATATCTAAATATCTTTGCCCTCTGCCAGTATGCCAGGATCTATGAATAGGCTAATGTGCCAAGCCCCTAAACCAAAATCCACGGACTTCTTCATAAAGTCTTGAAACAGTCTGGAGTAAATTATTCACTACATACACGGTATAAATGTGACATCAGCAGGCACATCAATTGGATGTTTGAAAACAATGTCATTGGTTTGTGGTTAAAGCTGGGGTGGCAGTAAAGAAACCAAAACGTCTGCACCTCAAAAACAAACTAACCTGCAGCATGAGACAAGGACATACATGTGGATCATCAATATATCTTCAGAAAAAACACGAGTACTAAGTATATTAAATATGAGTTGGCCCATAAATTATGCTAGGTTATTTCAGAAACTTGTGAAATGAAGCTTTTTCTGTGGATTTGCATCATAAAAATAAACAGTAGTGTGTCGACTGTAATTTTCTTTTTAGCTTAACAGCACAAGACGCAAACTTTATGATAATAAGCTACCATCAGTGTAAGGCTTTCCTGCAGTTGCAGCTGTCCGTGTTACATCAGAAGGACCTGGCACTGGCGCCACCAGCACATAATGCAGTGGCAAATTGTGATACTGTAAAGTAGCATATTAGTTGGTAGAATACTATACTTTGGAGATTACAACGTACAAAAACCTCCTACGTGGGCACAGGTTAGCTTCCAAAAGATATTAATCACAGGAAAACCAATGTTGAGAGGGCTTATCTTTAATGGATGGGTACGCTATTTTGGACTTAAGGGTCCATCCATAGATTGTCTAGCATGATTATAAGTGTAGACATTATTATATCCACATATTTTCTAGCATGAGTCTAGAGCAGGGGTCGGCAACCCGCGTCTCCGGAGCCACATGTGGCTCTTTCAGCCCTCTGCTGCGGCTCCCTGTGGCGCTTTGGAAAATACTGTAGTATCCCTGTGGCTTTGAAAAATACTGTAGTATCCCTGTGGCTTTGAAAAATAAATAGAGTATTACACTTATTGTATTCATGTTCGTTAGTTTTTGAAAAATGTTAGTATACATTTTTATTAAAGATAATGGTGATCTTGTAACATTAAAATAAAACGTGTAAAAAAAATTGTCCCTCAAAATATGCATCACAACCGCCGGCCCGCATTTTTTTTGCTTTTCGACCCCCGGTAGGCCAACCATGGATAACTCAAAGAAAAGAAAAGGTTCTGAAGAAAACAACGTTTAATGCTACATAGGCAGATTCATTTGCTTTAACTGCTTACAAAACTGGTTTACCAGTATGCTTAATATGTGGTGAGAAATTGTCAAACAACAAAAAGTCAAATGTTGCAAGACATTTCCAGAATAAACACACAGCCTTTGCTGAAAAGTATCAGGATGGAGATGAGAGAAAAAATGCAGTTTCGGAACTGATGCGGAAGGTTGATCTGAGCAAAAATCATTTCTAGAAGTCTGCAAATTCAGCTTTATATGCTAGTTTTGTGGTCGCTCAGGAAATAGTCAGGCACGGGAAGCCGTTCACAGATGGAGTATAAAATAATCATTCATTTAAGATTTCAGAACATGTAAGAGTGTAATTGTGCAGAACATCTGAGATATGCCTCTCTCTGCGAAGACTATCATAGACAGAACCATAAAAATGGCAGAAAACATCACCAGACAGCAAATTAAAGACATCAATTCAGCTGTGGCGTACTCAATCAACCTGTGATGAGTCCAAAGACAAAAGCAATATTGAACAAATAGCGCTGTTCTGCCGATGTGAACTCTGCTGGGCCACAGGAAGAAATGATTGAGTTGATACCACTAAAAGGCCAAACACTGGGGGAGGACATCTGTGAGGCTGTCTTGGATTGTTTAAGAGCCAAAGAAATAAACACCACCCACCTGGTGTCAGTGGCTACTGATGGGGCACCGAGTATGACATGAGCGAATAAGGGGTTTGTGGCTTTACTGCAGAACTACAGCTACTTGCTGTAGTTCCTTTTCTTCCAGGACAGCTCCAGTTGTTTCTTAATCAGATTAATCGGCATCATGTCTTCTTCTTCCTTTTTCGCTTTTTCCGCAGCTCTTTGTCTTTTAGTGTAGTGTATTATGTCTTCTTTCAGGCTGTCATCATCTGTGTCGGAGTAAACTGGTTTTGCTTTCTGTGAACGACTGCTTGTACTTCTACTTTTTCTTTCCATTAGGTCGGGGGTGAAATTGGTTTTGTCTGCACTGAGGGAAAGGAGAATGCACCTGTCATGCCTGTGCATCCTCGCTGGAATGGGTCAGGTCCATCTGTTATGTTGAAGTGTGGGTGGGGCGGTTGTTTGGTGAGCTGTTCTTGGGGTAGTCCTGGATGTTCTCCTACCACCAGTTAGTGTGTGTGTGCTTTGTCGTAGAATCCAGGCTTGAGCACTGAGGGGCAGAGGCACTTGGATGAGTGCAAATATGGGCCGTATCTTGGTAGACGGGTGATGGTGGTGGTGTGTTCTCATCCTTGACGTTTGGGACCTTCATATCTTTCATCTGTTTTGCCGTCTTTTGTATCCACCTTTTTCGGGCATGTGCTTCCCATTGTGACAAGCATCGGCAATATGTAGCTTGTCCAAACTTGAATATGTTTGAATCACGACAATAGCATGTCGATGCAACGCAGGGCTTTGTCGTCCCATGAGCCGTCCTGTGGCCATGGTGTATGGGATTTCTTGGTTCATTCCATCCATTTCTTGGGTCTTGATGGATTTACCATGAATTTATATCATGTATGACAGTGGTGTGTTCAGGATGGGTTGGGGTGGATAATCTTCCCATAAGTTGGGCAATGGTGGCCATTTTGAAGGTCTAACTCTATTCTATAAGTATGTAGTTACTCTAATACGAAAAAACACTTGTGTCAAACTTCATGTGCTCAGTATGTGTGTTTGTGTATTTACTTCCGTTTATTAGGGGTCATATGAAAAACGTAGGATTGTATAAAACGCAAACTGTATAAATTGGCAGGCAGGCTGGTAGGAATTGTTAAATAAGTAAGGGATGCAAAGGATGGGCCAGATTATGCCATAGGTGGCACTATGCTTGAAGGTCAAATTTCAACAGGCCGCCATTTCCACATGGAAAGTGCAATATGCATGAAACCTTGTATACATGCACCATTCATCATGTTAAACAACTTTCAAATTGCTCGCCCACACACAAACTGATTTGGTGCTGAAGGTGGTAAAAGCTCAAAAGAGACCTTGTTTTTTCATTTGGTTTATGAATTGTAAGTCTTTTTTTTGTTGGTCCTTTTATCTGATCTTTGAATTTGACCCAAAGGCCGATTATATAAAATAAAAATATGTATTGATATTATGTACATAATATTTTACCATTTATTCGTTAGTCCTTTTAAGTTTTGCCATTCATATTTTACACAGAAAACGTGTAAGACTTTTTTTTTATAAGAATTTAGTCCGTTTCAGACCAGTAGTATAATTCGTTAATTATGCTGGCTTGATACTGGTACAGGTTATACACATTTATTAACGATAAGTGCGATAAAACAATACTCTAGTCAATGTAGTACAGTGGCATGTAAACGTTATTTATTGATAAGAAAGCGTGATAAGTGCTTTCCACCTCAACACACAGCTGGACGCTATTAAAAAGGTCCCTGCTCGGGGGGTAAGCAGAACAGAAACTTTGGGGTGGGGCTTGCAGCGCTGAACATCTCTGATTGGTCGAGTACTTTAAGCATTTTATTTCAGCCATTTCAACATCTGCAGCCGCAAACCAACAGTTTGTTGTTCACTCCGAAGGGCATTAAGTCACACACAGTGCTCTCATTGCATCCATAGTGGTTAGCAACATTCATTGACCTATAATTATCGCTATCTCTTATGTGTTGATCATTCATCTTGATAGCAGTCGGCGCTACAAGCCGATGTTTACTTGCACTGCGGTACGTGAATATAGGTTGCTTTTGATAACATGACGGTGTGCAGTTGTATCGCAACAGTCTCTTTTTGGATACAAACTACTTCCGAAAGATGGATAGCCTACTTTTAGTTATCGAACAGGGAAACAAGCCTCAAAAACGAACGTCTCAAATGCATGGATGTATTAAAGAATGCACACCCATTTATCATAATCCCCCTCATCCGCAAACTGCCCTTAGCTACACTATTTTACACTTGGATTAAAACTCCATAATTCTTTAATCCTCTTAATACATTATGTTATGAAGTACGGAGCTAGTGTTCGTATTCAAGCTAATAAGGTTGAGGATTGGATCCATCTTTCTTTTTTACTACCGTGATTCTTAATGGAAAATGGCGCATATTCACGTCGTAACTGATGTATATAGTTGACGCGATATCCTTTATTCGTTATGTGCCTGATGTAAAAGGACCTTAATTTGCCTTACCTTTGCAGGTCTTTAGACTGTGTTGTAAATGCAGACTTGTAATTGCTTGTAGTTCAATATTTAAACAGGATGCCATTTCCACTAGGAAAGTGCAATATGCATGAAACTTGATGAACAACTTTCAAATTGCAACCCTTATGGTCAGACCATATATATACCTTATGGTCAGACCATGAGCAAATTGTGAGTGAGCAAATAGCATTAGTGTTGTTTGGTTCAACGGCTAAGTATAATTGGAAGTTAAGTCTGTTCTCTAATTATATCGCCAAGGGGAAGCATATACAATGCAAATTGTATAATAACAAGGCAACTTCCTTTTGACGCATGGGTGGAATCAGCAATCGACTCACAAAGAATAAAAATGTATCACAAAATGGTAAAGTCTCGAATCAATGTATCTGCAGATGTTCCTGTGTTCGATTTCTTACTGTAAAATACATATCAATCATTCCCGTCCAATCTAAGACTTACTGTCAAATAAATCATGCACCCAAGGGCATGGTGAGTGGGTGCTCTGGATCATGTGACATTATGTGTTCCTCACTGGTCAGAATGAAGGTGCGGTCTGATATGTTGGGAATGGTGAGTCCAATTACTTTACCAGCTGAGTGAGTGATTTTTTTTAAAAGCACGATGCTCAACGATGCTAGATAGAGGAGGTGAAGAATGTGTGGTTGGACAGACAGGTTAGTAAGTTTCAGGAAGGCAGTGAGTCTCGGTTGGCAGCGCTTGTGAGTGTCCATCGTGTGACGATTCAAATTTAGGTTTTTGTCCTGTGTAATGCCGAGATATTCAAATTACTCCACCACCTCCACCTTCTACTGCTCATCCATTGTGAAAATGGTTGGGTTTCAGGGGGCTCATGATTAATTCCTTGGAGGTGTTTATGTGGAGTAAGTTATTTTCACACCTTGTCGTTAAATAGTTATTGGAGTGTAAGCCATGCACAGCCATACAATTGAAGGTCACTATATCTTACTCTGTCTGCGTTTTACCTCAAAAGGTCAGAAGTAATCCACCATTTCCGTGTAAATGACGAAAAGTAACCCATCAGGAAGTGATTTTTCTAATTGCTCCATTGGCGCTGGGAATCTATTTTTGCTAGTAGATCAAATGAGGAAGCTAAGTCTTACTGAGTGGAAGGAATGACGAATCTATTTGAGCCAGAATATACTGAAGAAGAAATCTTATAGCGGACATAGCAGAGTTGGGTATGATACACAAAAATGTACCACTTATTTTCCCCCCAGCGCATATTTCTTAAAGTATGCCAGATTTTCTGGGTTGCTATTCCAGGTTGATGGGCACATAGAGTAACCACATTAACAGCTCTACATCAATAATATACAGACTTTGTGATAATTGAGGGCGGTAGTTGTTCAGGCCGGTAACCGTGAACTGGAACTTCTTGGGCACAGGGATGATGATGGTCCTCTTGAAGCAGGAGGGGATCGCAGACGGGTTGAGGCAGGGGTTGAATATGTTGCAGACAACCTCCGTTAGCTGGTTGCTAGAGGTACGGTTGGGGCTTGGGGTGTTGCTAGGGTTGAACTTGATAAGAAATCTCATTGCGCCAGCTATTGATATTGTATGAACACCGTTGTGGTGGCCCTCAGGTATCTCCATTCAGCTCATCTGGTGAAGAAGCAGAGTACTGGACCTTGCTATGCTACTTCCTTTGTAGTATGTGATGGTTCCCAGCCCACTCCACACCTACCTAGGGTTGGAGCAGTGATAGCTAGACTAAATTTGGCCCAGTATGGCCTTCTTTGCACGCCATATTGCTCTCTTTAAGTCAAATCTTGCCTTTCTTTACTTATCCAGAGAAATATTTGTTTTAATCTGAAGCGCTTCGAGATGTTTGTGTCAACTGGGGTAGAGTTTAAATTGTTTGAATACAGCAGCATGGTGGGAAATTCAAGCTGACTTCAACAACCAATTCCATAGTGAAACATTGGCAATGCTGGCAACACTGCGGAGAAAGGTCCAGCAGAAGCTCAAAGACATCCCTCAACCATAACCTCCCCCTTCCCCTCTTCCTTAACCTACCCCCTTTTTGAAGGGAGGCATAACCTACTGACTAGAAGCTGGAAAAAACAAAACCGTGATCACTAAATTGGCCATGCCAGGAATTGTCTTTGAGATTCCGCTGGACCTACTTGACGCCAAGCTCATTGTGTGTTAAGGTGCTTAAGGTAGGTTTAAAAAGGTTAATGCGCCACCATTTAACCAGCAGCTGGATTCCATGAATACAACTCAACGCAGATAATGAGATAATGTGCCCAACATGCTCAAATCAGTATTTAAGTTGATTAGTGTACGTCATGTATTTCCATCTTACATTTGTAAGATAGCTAATGGCAGCAAAGTATTTGTAAAAAGTGAACAACTAAAAGATGGGTTTGGTTTGTCTGGTTCCCAGGCTAATTAACCTCTTCTATGGTAGGCCTCTTTCTTAGGTTTTTGCCAAAAATAACATACCCAAAGTGAATAGAGTCAATGTAGATGCTACTTGGTCAGAGTGAATAAAGCTAGAACACTATAAATGGAAGATTTAATTTCTGCATTAAATAAATTTCACGTTTGAGAGAATACCACTAGTGTATTATCAGTTGGTAGGGCCAAAGCACAACATCTGATGCGTAGGTCAAGATTGATGCCAATAAAGTAAAGTAGAGGCAGGATAGAGAGGTTTAAGTACAGGTAGGTTTAGGCAGAGCCTCCCAATAAAAAATAACCCAATGAAAACCAATGCAAAAATGAAAATAGGAACGTGATGAGACCCAAACAGATGGATATCTCAACACATTGTTAAATTTTGACATTTGAACCCTCTATTGAAAGGTTAGCGTGAATATAATTGAACGACACCAAGCCAAACCATTGCAATTGCCCCATATGTCCAACAGATGGAGTTAAAGAGAGTGTGTTCTGATTGAAGGCAATTTATCTTATTTCCTGTGAAACTCTTAGCTACTATACATTGATTGTTAACACCTTGTGAGGTTTCAAAATGGTGTCCAGACACTGGATTATTCGTTAATGGTGGTTTTCTTTGATCAAACACAACTTTGATGACAAAAATAACAAAGGTAAGACACAATTTGTGGTTTTAACTAGGAATAGTGAAGTTTGTTCTTGATGGTTTTTGGCCCGGAAAAAGGTCCTCTTGGAATGAAGAGGTTAAGGATTTTAGGTCTGATATTAACATAACAAAGGTAGAGGGCAGTCATGGAGGCTGGTTGGATTTGCCATAGCTGAAGCCAGCCATGGCAGGAGTAGCAAAGACACTTTGCAATATACTATCGGGGAAAATGAACTTGCAAGAATACAAGATAATTGAAGGAATCTACAAAATAAAGGAGACAGGGATCGAAATGGCCACAGTATTAGACTTGTCAGTGGCAATAGAAATGGCAACCAACACCTTACAAATGGAGGGATAAAGGGAGCAGCCTCAAGGGACAAGGATAATGTATACAAATATGCATTTAACAACCTATTAAAAAGTACAAAAGCAAAAAGAAAAGTAAACGTTATATGATTTGTGATATAAGTATTTGTATTTACACAACAGTACAAAATGCACCATTTGCTCTAATGTTATGCCTGCTTCATCTCTGTATCACAGTGATAATGTACTTCCTTCTCTGAAGGTGCTGTGCTCATCTTCCTGCCTGGGTATGATGAAATTGTGGCACTCAGAGATTGTATTCTGCATGATGACAGGCGATTTGCAGACTACCCTGAAAGGTAATTGTACATTGTTAATCAAGTTAATATATTCGTAATAAGCAGGTTATTAGAAAAGCTACCCCCACTCTTGACTGTCATGGTCACCTCATCATAATGTGTTATTATTATTATTAGGGGTCCTACGAAATCCGTAGGAACCCTATTATATTTGTTAGTATTATTATTATTAGAGGTACTACGGAATCCGTAGGAACCCTTTTTGTATTTGTTAGTATTATTATTATGGGTCCTATGAAATCTGTAGGAACCCTATTGTATTGGTTAGTATTACTAGGGGTCCTGGGAAATCTGTAGGAAACCTATTGTATTTGTTAGTATTATTATTTGTTTTGTTTGACAAATTCGGACATACAGTATTTAAAAAACGACATGGTCAAAAGTTGTATAAATTGGCATGCTTGTAGAACTTGTAAAATGAGTAGGGGATGCAAAGGATGGGCCAGATTACCCCAAAGGTGGCGCTAATATCAGCGCTTGAATGTTATAAATTCAACAGGCTGCCATTTCCACTAGGAATGTGCAATATGAATGAAACTTTGTGTATATCCAACATTCCTCATGATGAACAAATTTCTATCCGCAACCCACGCCCATACATCACCTGAATCTGAGCCCGATGTGGTAAAAGCTGCAAACTTGGCACACATGTACCAGGTAACACTGGGAACATCTGGAGAAACAATCATAGCAATAAGACCAAATTTGGTGGAAACTGTCATGGATAATCACAACTAGGGCTGTTGGAACGAATTTCGGGAGTCTAATGTAATTTGAATAGTAAAAAGAGCTATATTAATCAAATGCTGAAATTGCTATTCAAATTTGTCTTTTAGTTAATTTGTTATAAATGTGTTGGCTAATGTAAGCGAGTCTCGCCCTTCTCGCCTTGGCCTACTTGCATGTGAAAACTAAAACTATTTAAATCAGTCGTGATGTGAATATGGGGCATATTCCTATAGTAATCATGCCGGTGGAAAGACAGATGGAATAGTCAACCTATATAGCCTAGTGAAGACGATATTATGTTCCGTCCTTTCACCAAAATACCCTATGTATTTAGAGGATTCAATTATATTTGAGTTTTACTTTTTAATCCAAGTGTTAAATAGTGTAGTGAATGGCTGTTCGCAGATGATGGGGAATATGATAAGTGGGTGTGTTTTGGAGACGTTACTTTCCCTGTTCAATAACTAAAATAGGCTATCACTCTTTCGTAGAAAGTTGGTATCCAAAACAAAACTGTTGCGAAACAACTGCACACCTTCATGTTATCAGAAGCAACCTATATTCAAGTACCGATGTGCAATTAAACATTTGCTTATAGCGCAGACCATCGAGATGAATGATCAATATATACTATAACAGATAGCGATAATTATAGGTCTAGGATTGTAGTTTACCAATAAGGATGCAGGAAGAACACTGTTGGGAAATGTAAATAGGCTGTTACCTCCGCCATGTCCTACAACATGTACAGTGGCCATGGTTACTATAACAAAGATGCCCAAATGTGATTGGTTAAACAGATTTATTTGCTTAGCTTGAGCCGTAAAAAATCAAAACGGATATTGCACTGTACGTGTATAGTCCCATTCATCTCAATAATTGTTTTTATTGTCGCGTGAAAAAATCGCAACCGACAATCCACCGGTGGGGAATGGCCAATCACAACATTCTATGCATTGGACCTAGAAATTAGGCCCCACCCCTGTGTCCCCGACCCCAGTTCCCCATTAACTGAACATACATTTATCCTTCTTCTCCGGTTTCTGAGTAGATTACAACATATGGAATTGACATCTTAAACCTTAGTTATATCAGATGTAAAGCATTGAGGTATTTTGATTGTAATCCACTCGTCACCTTATTAATTAAACTGATATAAAACAGACGTAATAAACCATATGTGCATATGAGATGAAATTGTCTGTCAACCATCACTTGCTAGTGGTGGTTGGTAGTTTAAATGTGTGACAAACACAATCTTTAGTAAAGTTGCCACGTATAATCAAAGAAAACAAATGCCAATACCACATGAGTTAACCTAAAGATGTGACATGGATGAGCACAATGACAATCACTTTTACACAGACAATAAGCATACATTCAAACAATTGACAACAATACCACTGTATATGATTGTGGAATACATTCATAAAGCAGGCAGTTTGACTTTGACTGTAGTATTGACTAGTTAACCTTAAAGCGGAAATAAAACACTAGATGTAGTAAGCATAATTTACAAGATGATTGTTACGTGACCCTCTCCGTTTCTGTCAAACTCCACCATCTAGTGGCAGCCGGTGCTACTACACCATGTGCTCTTTGTTTACCTCTCGTCAATTAGCCACCACGTGCACTCCGGTCTACACTCCTGCCAACAATTCACGAATCACCCCCCTCTGTACTTAAGCACTGGCTCCCCACAGAGCCAGTGCTAGTTCGTTGTTTAGTTTAGTGTGTTCACGTCTCACGGTAAACTTCGTCCTTGCCTTTTAGTTTCTTGTTCCTGTTACGGGTTCCGCTCCCGTTCTTGTTCCGCTCCCGTTCTTGTTCCTGCTCTTGTTCCTGTTCCTGCTCCCGTTCCAGTACCTTCTCCTCTTGTCCTCCTCGTTCCTGTTTCCTAGTCCCTGCCTGCCTGCCTGCCTGCCTCCCCGTTGCCGAGCCTTGCTTTCCTGACTACCCTCTGCCTGCCTGACTCCCCGCCTGCTTACTGCCGCCTGACTCCCCGCCTGCCTACGTCCCTCTGCCTGCCTGACTCCCCGCCTGCCTGTTGCCTGCACAACTACCCGCCTGCCTTGCCCTTGCCTGTGCCTGAGCTTATAATAAATCCCCTTTTCAACCCGTTCCCTTCTCATCTCCGTGTCTTGCACTTGGGTCCTAGTCGTAACTGTAACAATGATATCCCACTCTATAACTCCTAAAAGGTTTAACACTGTCAGTGAAACTGGATTAAAGATAATAAGTAAACAAGTGTAGGGCCATCTTGTCCTAGCGTAGAGTGTGACATCACAAGGTTGGTTGGCATGAGTTGTACAGTAGTTTATTAGCGAACAACAGCTGACTCAATGGAAAATAAGGAACCCCAAACTAAAAAGTGATGCATGGGAATTCGATTTTGTATTGCCCCTGGACGCAGCAATGAATTGTACAGAGTCAAAAACCAAGGCAAGCATGTCCACTTTCATTCTTTGCCTCTTCGGAATGGGGTGTGCCGATCGTCCAACCCAGTCTACTATCAATTAACTAGTTGTACGCTGTAAGGAAAGAGCGCAACGGCACGCCCATCTGGCAGAGCCAAGAGATAGTTACCTGCCTTACTGGAGAAGCAATTGGTATTAACAAGCTCTCCGATTGGCCACGTCACTTTGGCCTTCACTCATTTGCTTGAATAAGGTGCATTACATCTTAAATTACTGTAAACAGTTTGCCATCAATAACTCAAGCTAGCGACCTAACTTCTGACATTGCACTGTTCCATAATTCATATTGACTACTAAACCATTGGTAGAAGTAAAAAATAAAAGTCCTGCACTTATGTAATAGTACATAACTATTAGGATACAATATATCCAATGTCCCAAAAGTAAAAGTACTCATTATGAATGGCCCATTTCAGAATCATATATAATCACTGGATTATAAGTAGGGATGCATTCATATGTACACCTGATGTTACAGCTGGTAAAGGTGGAGCTCATTTTTATAACGTAATAACCTATATCATAATTTGTAAATGTATTTATATTTTGTATTGATAGTCTAAATCGCTGGTAACCCAATTTAACAAATAAATGTAGCGTAAAAAGTACAATATTTCCCTCAAAAATGTAGTGGAGTACAGTATACAGTATCTCACAAAAGTGAGTACACCCCTCACATTTTTGTAAATATTTGAGTATATCTTTTCACGTGACAACACTGAAGAAATGACACTTTGCTACAATGTAAAGTAGTAAGTGTACAGCTTGTATAACAGTGTAAATTTGCTGTCCCCTCAAAATAACTCAACACACAGCCATTAATGTCTAAACCACTGGCAACAAAAGTGACTACACGCCTAAGTGAAAATGTCCAAATTGGGCCCAATTCACCATTTTCCCTCCCCGGTGTCATGTGACTTGCTAGTGTTACAAGGTCTCAGGTGTGAATGGGGAGCAGGTGTGTTAAATTTGGTGTCATCGCTCTCACACTCCCTCATACTGGTCACTGGAAGTTCAACATGGCACCTCATGGCAAAGAACTCTCTGAGGATCTGAAAAAAAGAATTGTTGCTCTACATAAAGATGGCCTGGGCTATAAGAAGATTGGCAAGACCCTGAAACTGAGCTGCAGCACGGTGGCCAAGACCATACAGCGGTTTAACAGGACAGGTTCCAATCAGAACAGGCCTTGCCATGGTTGACCAAAGAAGTTGAGTGCACGTGCTCAGTGTCATATCCAGAGGTTGTCTTTGGGAAATAGACGTATGAGTGCTGCCAGTATTGCTGCAGAGGTTGAAGGGGAGCCTGTCAGTGCTCAGACCATATGCCGCACACTGCATCAAATTGGTCTGCATGGCTGTCGTCCCAGAAAGAAGCCTCTTCTAAAGATGATGCACAAGAAACCCCGCAAACAGTTTGCTGAAGACAAGCAGACTAAGGACATGGATTACTGGAACCATGTCCTGTGGTCTGATGAGACCAAGATAAACTTATTTGGTTCAGATGGTGTCAAGCGTGTGTGGCGGCAACCAGGTGAGGAGTACAAAGACAAGTGTGTCTTGCCTACAGTCAAGCATAGTGGTAGGAGTGTCATGGTCTGGGAATGCATGAGTGCTGCCGGCACTGGGGAGCTACAGTTCATTGAGGGAACCATGAATGCCAACATGTACTGTGACATACTGAAGCAGAGCATGATCCCCTCCCTTCGGAGACTGGGCCGCAGGGCAGTATTCCAACATGATAACGATCCCAAACACACCTTCAAGACGACCACTGCCTTGCTAAAGAAGCTGAGGGTAAAGGTGATGGACTGGCCAAGCATGTCTCCAGACCTAAACCCTATTGAGCATCTGTGGGGCATCCTCAAACAGAAGGGGGAGAAGTGCAAGGTCTCTAACATCCACCAGCTCCGTGATGTCGTCATGGAGGAGTGGAAGAGGACTCCAGTGGCAACATGTGAAGCTCTGGTGAACTCCATGCCCAAGAGGGTTAAGGCAGTGCTGGAAAATGATGGTTGCCACACATAATATTGACACTTTAGGCCCAATTTGGACATTTTCACTTAGGGGTGTAATCACTTTTGTTGCCAGCGGTTTAGACATTAATGGCTGTGTCTTGAGTTATTTTGAGGGGACAGCAAATTTACACTGTCAGACAAGCTGCACACTCACTACTTTACATTGTAGCAAAGTGTCATTTCTTCAGTGTTGTCACATGAAAAGATATACTCAAATATTTACAAAAATGTCAGGGGTGTACTCACTTTTGTGAGATACTTTATATATACTGTATATATATATATAATATATCATACAACTACACTGTACTTAAGTCCACGAGGAAGGAATGCATTTGGAGCTTGCCCTGGAAATGTAAGGAAGACATGGCATTAATATAAATTAAAACAGACGGTTGGTGGTATTAGGTTATACCATATAAAAAAGTAAATCGGTGAAGTGGCCCCTTTCCCCTCCCCTAATGCATGCTGGTTGCTTTGTTTGTTTCACAAACTGGTGGACTTTATACAGACTCTGACACTGGGTAGTATAACGTGGGGGGTCCAGATTTTCCAATTGCCAAAAGCCAGCTCCAGATCAATTTTATAGCACTCATACTATATCTTTAATAGCCTATCACAAAAATAACAATTTAACTGAAAAACCCAGCCAACCCAACCAATTTATTGCAGGTTGAAGGTGGAGGTTGAAGGTATGTAGATGTCTGTCCAAAGTTGCAGAGTACAATGTGCTCATATCTGTGGTTAAGATTGACTTCCACACTTCTGTAAAAAACTCGTCAAAACTAGGCTGTTTCATGTAGGGGGCTCCTTTCTTTTTTGTGGCCAACATAAAGCCCTCCTCGTTTCTTCCTGTCAGGATTAGGTGAACCAGATACAGAGATGTTTACAGCTTTTAGGGGTCAACTTAGAGTCAGCTAAGTAACTGGGCTTCATCTCAGGGGCAGCAGAAGGTGTAAATGAGTAAAACGTGGCTGTCACTCAGAATGTAGTCCTTGATTGACTCTTTGCTTTTTCCACACTTATTTCATTCATGGACGCAAGATAATGCTTTTACTACATTTCTCCCATATTATATACCATTTTACCTCAAATATATGCATATACACGTTTAAATGACTATAACTTTGTGTCACAGTGATGTAAGCTCGGCAATAAATTGGAGATTCTATAGTATACCCATGGCAAATTTAAAAGGGCTACATATAATTTTCTAAAACCCGTTTTGATGGTGAATTTTGTCACTGTTTACTTTAGAAACATGGTTGCTGATGATTTTGATATGTGTACGTTCTGTAAACATGTTTTTATGGCATACCAATGCCATTTTACCATACTTAACAAGCTAAAGATTTCCTCAAATATGGAAAACTCCTCCTCAAAATATATTCTGATCCCTAGTGAATTAATAAGCCCATGTAGCTCAGTGTTAGAACGCTGGGCAGATGAGAAGGAGCTCACCGGCTTGAGTCGGACCTCTACCAAACATTGTCAGAAATGCCATGAAATACATTTTGCAACTCTGTCTTAATGACGCTGTTTATTATGATTTTGATATGTTCACTTTCGATAAACATGCTTTTATGATATACCAATGCCTTTAACCATACTTGCCAAGCTCACCATTTGTGCAAAGAATGGAAGACATCCTTCTCAAAAGGATCTGTTCTGCTCCTTCTGGTAGAGACCTGCATGTGGCTCAGTGGCATGTGGCAGCAATTCTGTTTGAATCCAACCTTGACCAAACATATTGTGGGACACGGCACTAAATCAAATGCAATCTACTATGATATATGCGTAAGGCCATGGTTACCATGCTCGTCATACCATGTAAGACCCCATTATCATTGCATGCAACTATATATATTGTTGTTGTGCTGTCTCCCTGTATTTATATTGTGTCCCTGGCTGCATAACAATCTCCCTTTCAGGGACAATGAATAACTTGAACTTGATCTTAAAGAAACCTTGTTTATAGTTTATTTGTTATAGCATTATAACATATTTCAACCTACTGTGAACAATAGCAAATCCAACCCTTTCATTGACTTCTTGTCTTGCATATCAAAGCTCCTATCTAGAAGGGAAATATTGGCAATATAAGTTCCTGACCATTTAATAATAATTGTCACAAAAGGTATCATTCCAACTATGGTTAGTTATTTTAAACATGAGTTGTATTCATGTTTTTGTACCCCAAGTTCAATGATTGAATATGGATTACAATAACCATATAAGAAAAAGTATAAAAATGATTTATTATGTTTGGATGGGTGAATGTTAATATGTTACATTTACAGGTACCAGCTATTCACACTCCACTCAAACATGCAGCCCCTTGACCAAAAGAAGGCGATGAAGAACTCTCCAGAAGGTGTCCGGAAATTGGTAAATAAGCATATTTTTTGGCAGTCCTATGTATGAGGGATACATGCTCTACATAGCTTGCCCAGGACTATGGGATTTAGTGCAAAGCCTTGCAAAGCAACTTTGGTTGCTTTGCATAGCAGCTGGATCTTCCGAGATCTTTGCTAGATTTTATCACCTACTTGTGGCATTATCTTATATGGCCTCCTCTGTCCTAGCTGCAGTTTAGCCAGGTGACATGTTTTTCAGCATGTGGGATTCTTTTGTGCTTTGTTTTTGCATTAATAACTTGTTATATTATAATAAGTTCAAGTTGTTCATCTTATACAAATGTATATCCTCATTGCCTTTTGGGGCTGCTGTATTAAGCAGCTTGTAGCATATAATAAATTTAGTATATGATTGCAACTTTGAATTAATAATTGTGCAATAATTCTACAAATAGTTATCTCAACTGCATTGGATAAGTTGTTTTTTATTTAGTATTTTTCATTGAATGTGCTGTAGGCATGGCCGTAGCCAGCAATGATGAATAATTACCGAGGTAATTATTCCCCACCACCCAAAATAAAATTACATTAATAAAAAATATTCTTTTTATTAAAGAAAACTAAAACATATTTGCGCTATAAAACAAATCACATCTTGAAAACTCGTCTGCCTGGCAGATGTATATATGTCTATGTGGGAATCGGTGCATTAAAAACCCAATTTACAGTCGCAGAAAAATAAAAAAGACGTCCTAATGGCCCTCGCGGTTTATACGTGATATGTAGCGTACTTCTGTAATTTTGAAGCTCTGCACAAAGAATTCGTAAACTGCACGTAATCGCATAATCCCATCCAAATCATGGATGTTATTGGAGGATTTCAGATGACGTTACACATGCTTTTTATACTTCTACACTTGTGTTGTTGATGTTGATTATTCAAGATGGACGCATCTGAGGAGAGGTTGTATGAGCTTGCCCGCCTGTACAAACACGTTTACGACCCATCTGCAAATGGACACAGAAGGTGTAACAGCATACAAATTATATCTTCCTCATCTTTGAGAAGCAGCAGCTCTGTTTTTCAATTTTGATAACAACACTGAGAACATTCCTTCCGGAAATAGTAACTACCAACTGCAGTTTTTCATGAGTTTCGTTTCATGTCCACTGCCCTTTAGTCTAGGAAAGTCCCGCCTACAGCCAAACTGCGACTATAAATGCCATTGACATGTGTGGAAGGTCCATGCACTTCACGCATGGCACATCGAGACGAATATTATGGAGGCTCCATAAAAACATGGAAAATGTAAACCCTCTCAACAGGGCCAGAGTAGGACTCACCCTCTGCCTGGGAGTTTCATGGAACATCAGCCCACCTTGGGGAGGGTGATAAAAAAAAAAACATACAGTTTCAGCTGTTTTGAGTAAAGCACCAGTTCTCTCTCCTTTACTTCATTCTTCAAAAATGTTGTTGCATCTTTAACATTGGTTGGTTAGTATTTATTGTACTTGTGCTGTCTGAATGATCATACAGGCTGACTCCTGATACTACCTCATCAGCATCATCAAAGTGATGTACTGGCAGCTCAGAGACCACTACAGAATTCTGTTTAAATTTAGATGATAACCATTTCATTGAACATATTTATTTGGACTAATACCAAGTTCACGACAAGTAGACAAATTAGACTAATCTACTCTAATATCCTATTATTTCTTGTAATGAACACACCAATAACCTATACAATTTGAAGATCAGTTAATGTATATTCACCAATGTAAAAAAATCACAAATGAAAGAAGGGGACTGAACTTGTCATAGCTCAGTTCCATTAACTGATATAACATTTGTATTATTTTATAGTTAGCCAATAATCACGACGAAATTGTAAACTTTTACCCAATGTCAGAGGCATCACAGTGATTGCTGTTTTGACCTTTTGGCACTGAACTCTACCTGTCTCATTTTTCCTCACACTTTGACAAAATGACTGTCAATTTGGCACTTTTGGTCACATCTGCTTCAAATGCTGTTCTTTTTTTAATCTAGCCATCTCCACTCCGCCCTTTTTTTATTCTCATCCCTCACACCATCAAGTCGATCACTTTAAAACAAGTTTATAATGATTCACAGGACATGCCTGGGCATGTGTGAGAGCATGCTAGACACACACAGCATTACAAATAGCAATCTCTAAATATAATTTTACTAAGCACATAGACTGCTTCACAGGGATAATAATGGTGAAATTATTACCATAAGTGTTGAGTTATTTGCCGGAAAACCTCATATTTATGAACATCATACATGACCACAGGTGTGCACTTATTTTACCTCTCAAATGTCCTGGTTCTAAGTACCTGTGTGGCGTTGTGTTTGTTAACTCTCCTGGGATTGATGGTTTAAGGGTCACCCTACTAGGCAGTGATGAAACGTAAAATGTATCCTTTGTGGTATCGTGGTTTCGGGCTAGGTATTACTCGGAGAGTGGTAAATGTTCAACACGTGGTTTATTCAGAGCTGCAAGGTAAACGAGCTTGCACTCTGGAGGTGGTTCATGAAGCATCTCTCGAATACAGGTACAAATTCAGTTTAAATTGGTCATGGGCGGAATGGTAAATGAGCCACGCCTTACAGGTTCTAATTTACCCAGGTAAACCTTCGGTCTGTCTTGGCCTTGGTGGAATGGCAAAGAGGTCATGCTTGTAGGGTCTGACATATCTCAAACCCATAAAACGGTATATGGTGTTGTGTTGACCACTCTAAGTGTAGAAGAAGCTATTCAGAACTAGTGTTAGCACTACAAATATGTGGTCCAATGAGGTACTGATGTTAGCTTAAATATCATGTGGTCTAAATAAAGCATAGAATAAATTAATTTACATCAGCAGCACACGTGAAATGAAGGTAGGCCTGGCGTCCAGTCATTGGCCGTGGGCCGACTGCCCAGCCCAGGTCAATCGAGACAAAAGCTATGGTAATTAATGCGTTCCCAGCCCTCGTCTCATCACCGGCAGCCAGCAGCCCACTGGGAATCATCCAGCCTCTCCCTAATTAGCCACTCCGGGCCTACCTCTAATGACTGTTAGAGAATCTTATTTTGCGACAACCAGATAGTTATTCGGACACTGATATTGAGTTTAGAGTTCTAGATAAATAAAATGAATGATTTTTATTCAAATAAGGACCTTACCAATTTCTAAACCCTGGCTATGGCCCTGACTGGAGGTAACATGAAAGAGCTATTATTAGAATGCCATGTTTAGAAATGTATGCATGCCTCTGCATGAGACTATAGAGACCAATTAGAGTATCTCTTGATTGGTTCAGGGAATCAATCTTGCCTGTCAATCACAGGTGTGTCAATGCAATGGAGGTAGGGAGCAGAGGGGAGGGAATTTAATTTACTCCTGTACTCTTATGCTCTTTTCACAACTCTTCAATATTTCCTACAGCAGCTTTAAGCAATATACATTTATTTATTGACAATCTCCCATGTGTATCCAGCAACCCATGTACATAAGATGCATAACATATGTATATATGGAAAGAGTTAGTGTGGTACCCTTTTACTACCATTTACTAGTTTACTCGCCCTAGCTGTTCATCAACTATGAATACAGTTTCAAACTATTTACCTATTCATTTCCCCGCTGGTCATCTCCAAAGCCTCCGACCACTCCTAATGTACCACATTTTACTTTAAGTATTATCCAGATGTATTAAAATGCCAAAATGTATGTGTTGCAACGCACATGCATTGTCAAGAATAATTTACACGTGTGAAAGCATTTAACACCAAATGCCAAAAAGAATTTGGCAAGAGGTATCCCTTTTTTGTACACTCAAATGTAAACAATAGCAATAGCACTTTAGTCTTTTGGAATCAATTTGCATCGCGTCAGTACAGAGTAACAAAAACAGTGACTTGCCATACTATAATAACATACTACAGAAGTTACTTTACAATGGGCCTAATGCCATATTTTTCCGTAAACTTATCTTACTTTTGTGTGTATGGAATACTAGTACGTCACATTCAGTAAACGCTCGTAAGTACAGGAAATTGTCCTGAATGGTACATAAACATGCTGGATTGCACCTGTTTTATATATGAGTGTGTGTGGTCATATGAGCTGTGAATTAGCATGATTGATTACTCAAAATGCAATATAATGAAGCATTCTGCCCCATTTCTGCTGAAGCGTCATTTATGAAAAAAGAACCATGGCAAGAAAAGAATATTAGTTGAGTGCGGAGCTTGAGGTCCTCCTTTCGATAATCAATAAAAGAAGACACATACTATTCAGCAGAGTCAATAGTGGCATTAGAGCAACTGCTAAGTTAAATGAGTGAAAAACAGGTGTGATTTGAGCAACAACTGTTACAAATGTGTTGAAATAAAATTTATACAATGTAAAATGTCTGTTTATTTATACTTTTATTGGTGTAGCTGCAGTTGAAGAATGCAAATGCAACCATTATCCCCTTTAAACCACCCACCCCACATCCATAATACAAAAGAGAAACGGTACACAACATACCAACATTATAAATAAATAAATAAAATGGCCAAAAAGTAAAATAATAATAATTATGCTGCAGGCAGCGTTTATTGGGGGCCAAGGCCACGCCAAGACCATACATTTTTATCAGGTTCATTACGTAATTACTTAGCCTCAGCTAAGGTGCGGTGGAATGCATACAACGGTTCAAGACGATAGGTAAACAGGGTCACGAGATATGCTTGTTCATATTTTTCATTTTGAATCAATCGCTTTAGTGATTGAGACAAAAAAATCCAATATCGGATCCCATATGGTCCGATATGGATTAATTTTAGATTGGCTCATCTTGACCAATGTTTCTTGAAAAACACCAAGTTTGGTGATCATCGCCAAAGTAAACTGCCTTTTGACCCTAAAACTGATTAGACCAATTTGAGCCTCTGTCGGCCATGTGGTGCAGGTTATGGGTTCTTGAGAGACATTTGATTGTCATGAGGAGGGATATATGTGTACAAAGTTTCATGACCGTAGGTCAAAGGCGACAGGAGATGATAAATCAATTGCTGTAGCGCCCCCTATAGTTTGATTTGGATGAACATTAGACTGATTAAGCTTGACCTATGTTTCTTTAAGTACACCAAGTTTGGTGATGATTTGCCTTTTAAGGCTGATCGGACTAATTTGGGCTTTTGGCGGCCATGTTGTTATGGGTTCCTGAGGGACATTTGTTGGTCGTGAGGAGAGATGTAAGTGCACAAGGTTTCATGACTAGGTCAAAGGGGTCAGGACATATGGTTGTCCAAATATAGATTTTTTTAAAAATGTTTACATTTTTACTCTTTTTCAGCAATTTATACAATCATTCACAATTTGGCCTGCTGTTTTTTCCTTTTTTTCCAGCTGTATCTTGATGATTTACAAACAATTTTACAAAATTAAGATTAAAATAAAGAATAACAAAAATATATGTTAATAATAATTACCTTAATTTTAATCAGATTAATTTAAATTAAATAAAAAATAGATATTTAAACAAAAAGGAGTTTTTGTGTGTACATGTGTAGTGGTATGAATGTGTATATGCTCAAAGAGATAAAGAGATGGGAAGTGCCTCAAACACCTCTTACCAAAATGTTCTTAATTTAGGGCATGTCCAAATTATGTGGGTATGGTTGCCAATTTGTGTACCGCAATTTATTTGAGTGTGTTGGGTGTCAGAAAAATCTTCTAACTTCCTTCCATCTTCATTCCCTCCATGTATTTGAATTGGTTACTAGATGTGCTTCAGTCCATATTTCGTCCCGTATGTCCTGTGGTATTTCTGTATTCATTTCAGTTTCAAACTCCCATTTATTTGTAGTGTATTATTCAAATTCCTGCCTACAAATATTTGATAATTTTTTTTTTTTTTATTAAGCTCTCTGCGGAATATCGCGGAAATTCCTCTCTTTAATTGTTCAAATGATTGAACGCTTCCATCCTTATGGAGTTGGTATAGATTAGTGAGTCCACGTTCTCAACATTTTCTTAAACCTTCATCTTTATGGGACGGTATAAAATCCTTTATAAATCCAGTATTGGATAGTGCTGAAATTACTTTAGGCAATCCAAATTATAGCTTTATTTTTCCTCCAAATCTTTAGTGCGACTCTTGTCCATTCGCTCATTTGAGTTTCTCTTAAGGGGACATCTAGAAACGGTAAGGTCTGTAGGGGCCTCACACAAGCTTTTCTCGATGTTCAACTGTGCAGCCAAAAATAATATCTTTGAGTTTGAGCCCTCCATGCGGTTTAGATAGCTGCAATGTTTGGAGTCTAATTCTGGGTCGCTTTCCTTATATTTTGGATTATGTTTTTGTAATTTTCATCATATACATTTTCTAGCGATAAGGGGATTTGAATACTAGGATATTTAATGCCATCTTTAGGCCATTCAAACTCACTCTGGGGTTTGACCATTTGTGGAATTCCACCACCTATATGCATAGCCATGTTTTGTCCACATTAACTTTATAACCCGAGAAGTACCCATACGTGGAAATATAATTCATTAAGTGTGGGATTGTTGTTGCAGGTTCAGCTAGATATAAAAGCGCATCATCTGCGTACAACGATAATTTATGATCTTCATTGTTACGACCCTCTAGTCTAGGGGATAGAGGGAGGAACATAAAGCTGAATACACTGGGTTTCAAAATTAAACAAAGGATTTATTGGAATAACAAACAATCAGCATGAAATAGGTCAGGGACGTCAGGGTGAGACTGGCCAAAGAGGACCTTACCTTAAAACAAAATAATCGTTCTAATAGCGTAACAGAAAAACAATAGGTAAGCCTAGCTCCCTAGCATAAATGAAAACAAGAAAATAGGTCACCAATGAAAGGCCACTTACCCGTACCAGCTACCCACAGAAATTACCAAAACTTGAGTAAAACTTAACAAAAGCACAAGGCCAAATATGGCAGCGGTTAGCCAAGACTGAATAAAACACAATAGCTGACCAATGGCCACAGTGGCAACAAACCACAGACATTTAACAAAGGCAAGCTAAGCTAACAGGCAGGCAAGTGAGAAAACATGCGAGAGCACACAGGTGGAACCCACAAGTCTTTTGAGCAGACAGCTTTGCTCTTGTTGGTTAGCATTCACCAATGAAAACAGCCGGAACTCCAGAACAGCAATTTTTGTAGTCCCAAAAATAAAGGACAGGGAGAGGAAAACTAGGAAGTAATATCTTCCCTTAATAAGCCCGGTCTTATCAGGATGAATAATTGTTGTGGTTATTTTATTGAATGGTCTTGCTAGAATTGCTATTAATATACGTAGGTCTGTATTCAGCAATAATATGGGCCTATATGATTGGCATTTGGTTGGGTCCTTGCCTTTCTTTTTTGGGGGGGAGATTAACTGTTGTATTTCCCATTCCTTAATTGTCCCAACTCTTTTGACATAGGCTCAGATAACTCTGTGTTTCTGTACAGGGATGTATACAATTTTGCATAAGACTCAGGGTTTATGAGTGTTGAATCTTTAGACTTTAATTTCTGTAATTTATTGGATGATTACTGTTTTTTAAGTCTTAATGCTAACAATCTACTTGCCCTTTTACAATTTTTCGTAATATTTTTGATTGGCAAAACTTAAATTGCCCTCTATCTTTTCAGTGATTAGGCTGTTTAGATCTCTATGTGTTTGCTTGAGAGCATTAAGTAAATTGGAGGTTGGTGTTATTTTATGTTGTTGTTCAAGCTGCCTCATTTTGTCTTCTAATTCATCTTGTTTGCTTCCCTTCTCTTTTATTTCGCTATAAATGCCTTAGCACAGTCCCGTAGAGTGAGAAGTGATATTTAAAGTGGGACATTTGTATCTAGGTAATAACTTAGTTCAGTTGTTACAAACGTGATACATTCCATTGTTTGGTTGTATGCCTGTGACCTTGGTCCCATGAAAATGGAAGAGATGCATGATCAGATATAGTAATTGGTCAGATTTTTTCTTTGTAGCTCTGCTTTGGGGGTAAATTATTTTTGCAATTTCTGAATAAAATGTGACTAAAAAGTAAAATCTCTACCTTTTAGGGAATTTACTTCTCTAAATGTCCACCAGACCTGAGTCTTATCCATAGGTGTTTGAGCATTTTGCTCATTCTAGAAGTGGGGTTTTTTGAGGTAGGTTGTCTATCCATAAGCTGAGACATAACACAGTTGAATTCCCCTCCTAGCAGTAAAATACCAGATCTGTGCTTTATTACGTGGTAATTTTTTTAATAATGAAGCCAGTAGGCTTGGACAGTATCACTGTATTACGGTATACCAGGGTATTTAGAATTACCGAAGGTACTATTCAATAACATCAAAATACAGACGCTCCTCTTTCTATTAAACTTATTTCCGATCTCTTATGAGTATTTTAATTGTATTATGTTGATATATATTTAGTCCAAGTTTGGAAGCATGATACATACATAAATGGTCCAAAATAAAGTCTTTGCCGTTTCATTGTGGTTGTGACTGAAATAGGTTTGTTCGTCAACGATTAGTGGTTGGTACGGGTAGGCGGATTTCCCCCGTATTCGACAAGTTTTACAATACAATAATGACGGTTCGCCCAAAATGTCCTGGCATCAAAACTGAAAGTGCCATTTATAGCAGCTTGGCGATGCTGTAGTAGTGTATTAAAAGAATCACATATCTCAATAGCAGTTTATGTTGTTTGAAAGTATGCGTATGTTTCAGTTAGGAAGATATTGGATATTCAATATATTCACACTCCGAATTACAGCGATCTGATGCGGGGCAGTGTCTAGAGGTGTTTGTGGCAATTTCTTCATGAGATATTGTGTCTAGGACAGATGAGACTTCTTAATGCAAAAAAGCACACAATAGCTGCAGAAAACTTACCTATTTAATGTATGCATACACCAGTCTCCTCTCTAGCAGAGTGAGCCCAGAATACAGTTTCACAGAGCTATTTAACACAGTTTTACCCCCTCCCCGCAATGCAATTGTCAATTATCAAATCAGGGAAATGTTTACCTAAAGGACAGAGTTGCCTGTGTTCTCATCAAGCAGATGAATGCATTAGAGGATCAATGCTTCCTTGTGACCGGTTTACCCCAGGCAAAAGGTTAACAACAAAGGGAAGCAAGATAACACCAGGATACTAACACCCAGATGGGGTGGCTAGATAATACAAGGAATAGAAAACAAAACTTAAATGATTAAAAGTAAACAACATATGGATTTTTCCATTACAGGTGCCATCCGCCGCTTCCAAGCGAAGCCGTCGGGGCATAGCACTCCTCTCTGTAGAGCCAATCAATTGGTCAATATTTCTACACAATTGGCGAATTACAAAGTACCCTGCCTTAAACAATAGCCTAGCTAACATGCAATTAACCCGGACACGTCTCACGTTTCTAAATGTTCCTAAATGGATATTACATTAATATCGCTGTTTTTAATTGTATCCGTTACAAATAAAAAGGAGGTTTTAATTGTTAAAAGCAGGTAAAAACTGTTCAACAAGTTAAAACCAGGTAAAAACTGAGTGGCCAATGGAGCTCCAGTGTGGTTGTAACGCAATTGGAATGTATAAAATACAGGTTAAACTGTCCATATGTGAGATTTGTACCAAATCTATGGAAGAAGGGCGCTTATTTCCTATATACTTATTATTCGGTGAAGTATTTAAACCTAGCAAGACTTAGAAGGTCTTAGAAGTCTTAGAAGGCTAATTGGATATTAGACACACAGCATTGTAGGCTAGACAATGTCACACGTTCTAATGATTTCTATCCCCAACACCGCTTTTACTTCTTTTTTTTTTATTGTATTAAGTTGACACAAATACCATTAAGTACCGTATACCCCGGTGAAATGACAGAAAGGTATGAAAAAATGTATACTGCCCAATCCTAGAAGCCAGGCTCATTGTCATTTGGACCAAAAATGTTCATAAAATGAACTTGTATTACATCATAGATCCATTTTTATGTGCCAAAATAGATACTCCTCTCTTTCTACCTGATTGATGAGTCAAATACTGTGTCTGCCCAAAATGATAATCATGTTCTATTTCCGATTGATGGGTCTCCTGCAAAAATGCAAACTGACATTTGACTCTTTTTATCTGATTGAGGATTTTCTTCCTCTTTATGGGACAATGGAGCCCTCTGACATTGTAGCTTATAACCTTAAGTGATCCCATGACTCAGAGTTACAATTAAGGAAAATACTAATTTTGTCCTTGAGTAAGGTGATGGAAAGGAAAGGCAAGTGTAGCAAAGAAAGTTCAAAGTGGAACGTAGTATACAGTATCTATGTGTGTGAGTGAGTGTAAGAAGCTAAGTATTTGCGGTAGATAATGTCAGAGAAGCGGGATATCTAAACAAAGAAAAAAATATAAAAGTAAAATACATATATAAATAGATGTACAAATAAGGTTAAAGTGTGTGTGTGTGTGTGTGTGTGTGTGCAACAATCGGTAATTGTAAATACAGCAGTGTAATCACTGATGTTTAAGCATTAACATAAAACATTTGAATTGGGATAGAGGAAAAAAATCGATTTCCCTGTTGCTCATTCTTACAATAGGATAGCTGGGGAACAGTGGGATCTGAACAGATAGAACTGAACATAAAGTTAGATAGTGCATTAACTCAACCAACTTCAGTGTCCGGTCAGTCATTTTGGACAAGGTGTCACGATGCAGGTTAGAACCGGCAGCTGTGCGAACAGTCTTTGAAAGTGTTTGCTTTGCTTGGATATAAAACCAAACAGAACAAATAAGGTTATTAGTGAGGAACTCAAGCTCCTGCAGAACCTCATAATAAGAAAAGATATTTGTCAATTATCAAAGTAATTATATATATTGTTTATAAAGCTTATTGTTAAGGAATAGTCAAACCAGAGTAAATAATAAAATAAATATAAAATAATTAATAGATACATTAATGTAACTTATGGGACTCTGCCACTCGTTCATTACAGCATTTATGTATAAACACATATAAATCCAACCCTGTCCTCACAAACACATACACACACAGGCAAACACACCTCCTCCTGAACCTCCTGGTCCTGGCGCCCCCTCAGGGCGGCGCCAAAGAGCACAGTAAGCACAGTAAGCAGAAAGCAAGTCTTTATCTGGTTTGAGGTACAAAATAATAATATTTGCACGTTAAAAAATTATGATAATACACCAGAATAGATAATGTATACAAAAGTCTGTATAAAAACTATTTTTTGTATATAGAAAATTTTATATATAATATAAAATTGTGGGCAGGCTACTTAGTAGGTCAAACCTCCGTGACCTCTTAACCTGTGACCCTTGCTGTCATCAGGTCAGGTGCTAGCTGCTGCTATCATACTTGTTTTTCCTGTCGCCACGGCATTATTTTATGAACGAAACATGGCGGAGAAACGTAAAAGTGCTGATGACTCCTCTGTATCAAAAAAGAAAGTAAGGCTATATCATGAGAGTTACCTCAACTTCGGTTTTATGGAAGGACAGGATAAGTTTCGGCCAGAATGTGTCATTTGTGGCGAGAAGCTAGATAATGACAGCATGAAGCCAAGCAAAATGAAACGACAAGGGATTTAACAGCAGATTGAAGGAAAAAGCCCCGGGATGCACAATTTTTCACTGTATGTTACATCGCCACGCCTTAGCCAGTAAAAAACTTTCAGAAGACCTCAGTGACACCCTGGCAACTGTTGTTAAAGTTGTAAACTTCATCAAAGCGCGAACGAACCAGCTGTGTGAGGATGAAGCGCATAAAACACTGCTGTTACACACAGAGGTACGTTGGTTGTCGCGTGGACAAGTGCTTGTGCGTTTTATGGAACTGCAGGAAAAAATAAAGGAATTCTTGCAAGATCACAATCGACAACTGTGCGAACAGCTGACTGACGCATTCTGGATCAAAACGGCATACCTAGCAGACATATTTGCTCTCTATAATGAGACAAACAAGCGGATGCAAGGCCCCGAATCAAACGTTATGCAGTAGAAAGATGCTCTCAGCGCTTTTGTGCGCAAAATGGAAAACAGAGTTGAGAAAATGTCAAAAGTAGAGCTGCAACAATTTCCACTGCTGATGAAACAGTCTGGTGGCACTGTGCGTGCGTCTTTACGCACTGAGTTTACCCGACACATGAACTTGCTCCAGGAGGAAATTAAGTCCCGTTTTGCTGATGTTGACGAGTACTTATCAAAAGAGTCGTGGGTGATGGAGGAAGTGGAATATATCAAAGAAATATTTCCAGGAGAACGGATACAAAAAGTTTTGGATCGTCAAAGGACACGCTGTTGCACCAAGACTGGCCAAACACGCAATTACAAGGATTATTCTCCCATTCAGCACCACGTATCTGTCTGAGGTGGCCTTCAGCGCCCTTGTAACAATAAAAACAAAGGCCGTAACAGGCTCGATGTACACCAGGACTTTAGGCTGGCTGTCACTAACCTCACACCGGACACTCCATCCCTAGTCAGGGGTATGCAAGCCCATGGTGGCCATTAGTTCATGAATGAACAGGATGACACAGAGTAAAACATGTTCATAAGAGCTTAATAAGTAATTGATTATTAGTGTTACATTAGAGCCAAATTAACACATATTGTACATCATGATTAACAGGTTTATCATGATGTACATTTGCATAAAAACATAAGAAAGACTGATTGTTATTGTTACTGAGCCAAATTCCTTCTTAATAGCTTTGTCAAAACCACATGAAGTGCATGTGCATTTCAAAACTGCCCCTGTTTCAGTTATATGTTCTGAGGGAGATCTTGGACAGATGTGCTGAATAATCACTTAGCCACTATTCTGATAATGACTTATTATTATTATTTTGGAAAGGATGTGTGTGAAAAGGCATCCTGTGTTGAGTTGTTAAAAGATATAAATTAAAAAGGAGACATTTACCAAAGGTTAAGGGCCTAAGAATGGAAACAAGCATAATTGTTTTTATTAAACAAAGTTGACTTGGAAGATTTGGAAGTAATTACTTAATTTGTGTGTGTGTGTGTGTGTGTGTGTGTGTGTGTGTGTGTGTGTGTGTGTGTGTGTGTGTGTGTGTGTTCTGGCAGTTGGGGGGGGGGGGGGGCTCAGCTTTTCTTAGACATAAGTAGGGGGGGGCGCAAAGGAAAATAGGTTGGGAACCACTGCCCTAGGTGATAATGAAAAATAAAAATACTCAGATGGCAATATGGATTAACATTTAGAAAGCTATTGATGGTGTTTCTATATAGACATATACATGTCACTTCCCATGCAAAATATTTAGCATACTATTGCATATTATTTTCAGTGCTATGATTATAAGGCACAATCATATTATAAGCTGCTTCTGGTTTGGTAGTATTCTCGTAGGGTAACATGTCAGAAGCACATCATAGGTAGCCCAATAATCACTAACGCAAAAGTATTATAGAATTATCTGCGTGTTTGTAGACAAACTACGATCTTGTGTTGTTAGTGGCTCTTGTTTTGAAGTGGCTAACGGAAAGTAAATGCCAAACCAGCAACTCATTTTAGAATTAAATAACTTGAGTATAACTGGGTAAGACAGGCAAACGCCAATTTACATATACAGTATCTCAGCATATGTCTTTAACTTAATAGAACAAAACCTGCCGTATGATATTTTTGAGAAAGTATCTAAAACAAAAAGCTACACTATACTAAACAAAAGTACAGCGGGTGGCACAGACCTCTAACAAAGGGTTCTTAGTACAGTAAACAACTCCTACGTGACAAATGGTACCCCAAACTTATCTATTAATTTCCTAAAAGGAAAAACAAAATAAAGGACTATAAACATACACGTACTGTAGGATTACAGACTTAAGCTGTTGCAAAGGTCTGGGCTGTTAAGCAGTCAAGAAGAAATGAGAGAGAGCGGATTGAAAGACACATTTATATGCAATTTATATGAGTTGAGTGTGATTCGCTGGAATTATTGGCGGCAACCAATCACCCAGGTGGCATCTGGATCCCTAATATGTATGCTGTGGATCTGTACAGAGAGAGCTACAGAAAAACTAAATGTGGGAAGAATAACAACAAAAACAAAGAAAGTGAATGGTTAAAGGCACTGCACGTAATACAGAGGCAGCCATATGTTTTTTAATGTATTTTGTTAGTGGGTGGGGACAAGTTCAAGCAGGGTTTATGATTTCCCTTTAAATGTTGACTCAATAGATAATAAAGCCCCACTGCCTTTGTTTACTGACACTATACCTAGTTATTTGGCAATGTCAATGAAAGATTTAAAATAATTAACATGTTATACTCCTGTTTACAGATTCTTTCTACAAGTATAGCTGAGACAAGCATCACCATAAAAGATGTGGTCTTTGTCATCGACTCAGGAAAAGTCAAAGAGGTGATATAGTAGCTTTTCAAGGAGATGGGGTCATGAATTAAAAACATTATTTGGTTCATACAATTTGATTATTTCTGTTGATATAGAAATTGTTTGAGTCCATGGCACAAGTGATTTGGATATCGAAGGCCAGTGCTCTACAAAGAATGGGAAGGTGAAGTATTTAAGCTTGATCACAATTTCTGTCTTGCCTGCAAGATATAATTGTTAGAGCTCTGAATCAAACATATTATTTGTTTGAAAATTAATCGAGCTTATCCATTTCTTATGTGTTGACAGAGCTGGACGATGCAAGCCGGGAATATACTTTTGCCTCTACAGCCAGGTCCAGTTTGAAAATATGACAGAATTCCAGGTTCCGCAACTTCAAAGGATGCCTCTGCAGGTACATGATGTGTACAGACCATTGTCCGTTTGGCACATTAGAGTGCTAGCTTGTTAGCCTGCTAATAGGCCAGAGCTTTTTCACACATTAGCACTTTTCTTAAAAGATCAACCAAAAATTTAAGAAAAGATTATTCATAAGTGACTTTATATAGTATATTGACTTAAATCCATCTAATATTGAACAATTGTTGATTAGTATTGAATAGGTATATTGTACAAATCATTTAATTTAATTGACCTGCTACCACCCATATCTGCTATTGATATGATTTCAGTCTACTCCTTTCCAAAACCTAACAGAACACCGTTCTTTAAAGGGCTCCTATTGTACCACCAGGTGTGAGTGCGATTAGCCATTACAAGCCGTTTGAAAACCTGCCCTTCCCTGTGCCTTGGTGACATCACAAGTGGGAGTGTCCACCTAGCTGTATGCTGGATAGATCAGTCTACCAGCCTACCCAGTGCACTGTAGCAAATGTTGCTTATCTATCCATCATACATCTAGGTGGACACTCCCACTTGTGATGTCACTGAGGCACAGGAAAAGGCAGCTTTTCAAACGGCTTGTAATGGCTAATCACACTCACACCTGGTGGTATAATAGGGGCCCTTTAAGGTACTACTCAGATATGGATTTGTTCATATACATTTCCTGTTAATGTAGCAGGTTATAGTTATGTATGAAAAAAAGCTAACGCTTTCCAGTATCAGTCTGTACGTCTGAAATGGTGCATTTATTAGGATTGTGTTCCAGTATCATTAGAAATGTTACCTTTGGTTATGGTTTTTTATTGATAGAAAGCACAAATCCAGAGTACCAAAACGTTTATGCATTAAATATTAGCCACCTAATAATGATGGGTATCCTCATAAGAATCTTGCACAATAATACTCTGATTTGAGGACTTGACTAATTTGATCCTATTTTGTCACCCAAACAACTTGTGTTTGTCAGGAACTATGTCTCTACACTAAATTACTGGTTCCTGTTGATTGTTCTGTTGCCGAGTTCCTGTCCAAAGCACCAGAGCCACCACACATTCACATGATCAATTATGCTGTTCAGATGCTAAAGGTACGTATAGTCACGCTGTGTCCGAACAGCCCTGTTTATGAAGCCAAAATGATCGCCACTCTCATCTGTGTGTAGTGGTCTCTATCAGTATGCACAGCTTTGCTAGGTTAAAGGTTAAATATGTGATTTCTGTAGCTAGGGGTCTCTCAAAAAAAAAGAAAAAACTATTGTGAAGTAGAGTGGAAACATGGGAGTTGTTGTCTTCGGGACCTTTGCTGGTGAAAATCTATCTGACGTGACCCAGGCAGAAATCATGTTCATGGATGAGTTAATGTATTAAAAGTTTTATTCGGGTTACGTTTAGTCACGTTTAATCACGTTATGTCTTTTCATTCTAATGAAAAAGCCACAAGTAACAACTTAGATTAGATAAGTGGACTACCCAAACAGCTGTAGATTATTATGTGGGGTAGCCCAGCGCTACTATCCATGTTCAAAACAATCATACAAGAAATAACTGAGTGTGTTGAACATTGTTGTAACTTTATAACGTTACCGTACACATTAGTGTTTTCCACCAAATTAGATTCTCTAAACAACAGCCTAACTCAAATGCAATTAAACCAGATGTCTCACATTTCAAAATGTTCACAATGGATTTACAACAGTAAAAAAACACGGAAAGAACTGCGTGGCAAATGGAGGTCTAGTATGGGTATAATGCACATAGACTGTAATACAGGTATAATACAGGTTAAACTGAATTACAGGGGTCATATTAAAGCAGTTTTCGTTAGTAATTTAATTTTTTTTTTAAACATTTTTTTAATATTCTCGCCTCGCCTCCCCTCCCGATAAGCCCAGTCTGCTCTGACTGGTCAGCTGGCCCACTCTGTTGTGCTTGGTCAAATGCGTAGCATGTATGTCGGCCATCTCATTCCCAAGTCTTGAGCCGATGTAAACATTACCGCTATCAATGGCTTCGGTTCAGCCGTACCTTTTCTCTTGCATACTAACTGTATACTTGCATACTAACAAAGCCGGAACTGTAATTTCTCTACATCACGGTAAAAAACTAGTGTTTGCATGTATTTTATAATTTCTTATTTCGGTGCACTTGTGGACACCTGTTTTATATTATCTATTTATTCTTACACAACTTCATTTGAAATACAAGTTTTACAGTGAAACACATTTTGCTTCCTGGATCAATATTTGCCCTATACAGTGATGTTGCCTCTGGAAGTATTTGTTTTATTATACAACACTATTTGTTGTAAATCATTCTTATTTTACTTATCAGGTTGTGGGACAAATTAGCCAGGTTTCAGTCCCCCCTACATGCATGGTACACCATCCACATCATGGACTAGGTCCTAACTGTTTTAATCCCTACATCCTGCAGAACATCAACAACATTTATAGAGTGGACTATGTACCTTTGAGGCATGGAACAGAGGAATAGTAAAATCAGAACAGTGAAGTTTCATTATACCACAGGACCCAAATAATTAGTGAAGAAATTCTCAAAATAAATAATCTTTGCTAATGTAAACAAAGTCCCAGTTGGAGTTATTAAGGAAGGAATGTCAGGGTTGTCATCCCGTCTTGTGTGGTACTCCGGGCACGCCAGGGGTTTCCTGATCCGGCTAGAGAGTATGTTGGCTTCTGACCGCCCCATGACTGAAGCGGGAGACATTGCGGCCAACCACGACCTCCTTTGAGTGTCCCTCATACTGGGATGACAGGTGCTGGGATATGGGGATTGTCTTAAACTCCTCGCAAATAACGTTGGGTCTTCAAACACCTCATCAAATATGAGCCTCATCATGTCGTCAACATAATCTGTAAAATATTGCATTCAAATAGCCACTTTGTGTTTTTAAAGAAAGGACTTTTCTGAATATATCTTCTTTATACATTTGTGAAGTGGGCCCATACTTATAAAAAATACATATATTTTGTTATGTTTAATACAAATGTTTTATAAAGTAAAAGTGGGCCTGCTTTTAATTGCATTGCCGTGCATTCACCATTCTTGGACTTAGGGAAAACACCCTAAGAAGATGGCTTGACCACACATATGCATGTAAACAAATGCGTATAGAAAAAAAACACACCAACACGTTATCCTTGTTTTAAACACAGCCCCAGCTGTGGAACTCTGGAACAACTACACAGTTGGGTATGTAGAGAACAGCCTTCATGTAACAGAGCTAGGTAAAAGGCACGAAATGTAAGGAGAACAGTGGCCAAGAGTTTGGTAAGTAATGGTATATAACTGTGGTTGTAACATTACAGCTTGTTTAATCACAAATTCAACAATGTTTAACATGTTATGATCAGAAAACCATCTGCATATGTCTAGATTTAGAGGTAAAGGTGGGCCTAAAGTAGATAAGCAAATAATTAGAACACCATAATGGTAGGGTATATTAATGTTAAGGACTCAGCCCATAGCTACTTGTAACTTTTTGCCACGCCTCTATTTTTCTTTTTTTTGTTTTTTTTTTATTTTTCAGGTGTTGCAGTGCCCCCTTTTTTTTTTGTTTTTTTTGTGCCGGTTTGAAAGCCGGACTACATTTTTGATCTATTTTTGCTGTTAGATGCCTTTGTGGCCCAGATGATTAATCTCTTTTCATCTTTTTTTTGTCTGATGTGTAATTTTTTTTATGTTTTTTTTTTTTTTTTTTTTTTTTTTTTTTATTTTTTTTTCTTTTTTTTTTTTTTTTTTTTTTTATTTTTTTTTTTTTTTTTTTTTTTTTTTTTTTTTTTTTTTTTTTTTTTTTTTTTTTTTTTTTTTTTTTTTTTTTTTTTTTTTTTTTTTTTTTTTTTTTTTTTTTTTTTTTTTTTTTTTTTTTTTTTTTTTTTTTTTTTTTTTTTTTTTTTTTTTTTTTTTTTTTTTTTTTTTTTTTTTTTTTTTTTTTTTTTTTTTTTTTTTTTTTTTTTTTTTTTTTTTTTTTTTTTTTTTTTTTTTTTTTTTTTTTTTTTTTTTTTTTTTTTTTTTTTTTTTTTTTTTTTTTTTTTTTTTTTTTTTTTTTTTTTTTTTTTTTTTTTTTTTTTTTTTTTTTTTTTTTTTATTTTTTTTATTTTTTTTTTTTTTTTTTTTTTTTTTTTTTTTTTTTTTTTTTTTTTTTTTTTTTTTTTTTTTTTTTTTTTTTTTTTTTTTTTTTTTTTTTTTTTTTTTTTTTATTTTTTTTTTTTTTTTTTTTTTTTTTTTTTTTTTTTTTTTTTTTTTTTTTTTTTTTTTTTTTTTTTTTTTTTTTTTTTTTTTTTTTTTTTTTTTTTTTTTTTTTTTTTTTTTTTTTTTTTTTTTTTTTTTTTTTTTTTTCTTTTTTTTTTTTTCTTTTTTTTTTTTTTTTTTTTTTTTTTTTTTTTTTTTTTTTTTTTTTTTTTTTTTTTTTTTTTTTTATTTTTTTTTTTATTTTTTTTTTTTTTTTTTTTATTTTTTTTTTTTTTTTTTTTTTTTTTTTTTTTTTTTTTTCTTTTTTTTTTTTTTTTTTTTTTTTTTTTTTTTTTTGTATTTCTTTTTTTTTTGTATTTTTTTTTTTTTTTTTTTTTGTTTTTTTTTTTTTCTGTTTTTTTTTTTAAAGGTGTAAAGTAGATATAATAATTAATGGTAGGTTAGGTATTTTAGCAAGGCCTACCCATTACTACCTTGTTTGTTTTAAACAGAACAAATCCACAACTACAGCATACTTACAGGTTGTCATCCTGAATCTACAGGCTGCATGTCTTCAACTACGTCGACAACGGGCCTAAACAAGCCGCGGTTCATTGTCTGCAGTTCACTTGGTCACTGTACTTGGATGATGAATATACTACCGTTATATTACTCTGACCATAATCTGAGGAGTCTCTATGCCCTTCAGTTTTCTCGACAACCGTTCATTCGATCGACCTCACACTTGGCAGGTGTATTTCTGGGCCCTAAGGTACTGCAATATCGAGTGGGAAATTTTTTGGATGAGAGGTCATCAAGAAAGCTGCAACAATCAGCCCATTCCGAACAGGCACTGTACTGGTGGGTATATTGCTGAGGACCCAAGGACGTGCAGGGTAGAGTGTGAAGTTGTTTGAATGAGCGGCTCTGAAGAAATCTGGAAGCAGCAATATGTTTATATATTAGCAATAACCAAGCAATCGGACAGGCCCGTTTTGTTTGGAAACCTTTTCCGAACAGGCCCATTTTGATCAGGCAGTGCAGTAGTATCAAAACTGGATTAATGTTTTTGCGTGTTTACCCGGAAGTTAAGGGTTAAAGGGCACATGATGCCATTGACATGCAACCAATATGACGGACCGTTACCGTAAATAAAACTATGGATTTCTCTGATTTTTAACGCTGTTGGAAACCATTTGGATAAGTGCACAACTCAACAAATCATATAACAGGTGTTGTCGTATATAGCTATTTTAAGCTAACATAAATGTTACATATTATACCTTTTAAGGTTAATAATGGTTCAACATTGTACCCTTATTGTAAAGTGTGTCCGGAAATTCATAGTAACAACAGACAGTTCAACAAACACTTAGTGTATATGGAGAAACCAGAAACTAGGAGAAGTGGAATGTTGTAGCATTGATCAAAGTCTGCTTAATCGAGGGAATACAGGTGTCTCTGCCCTGAACTCACAATGTTCATATTGTAATGCTACCTATGCAGTATTTCTCACGACAAAATGCTTTATTAGCTTAAACAATAACGATAGCCTCAACTCAAGTGCCTCATAATACATTGACTAGTGTCAAATGTCATCGGCAAAAACGAGCATTTTTAGAGGACCTATGTTGACGGGGTGCTATTGCCCCTGTTACACCGTATTCTGTGACCTACCGTATTCTGTGACCCCAGGGGGCGCTGTTGCACATTTTCTGCAACATGCACGAGTTTGAAGGCATAAAGTCGTTCATGTGCGGGAACATGCACGAGCTTCAAAGTAAACATCGTATCGCCATCGCTCACTCGGGATGGGTTAGTTCGTTTTGTATAGCCCGCTGAGTGGATGAAGCAAAGCGGTTGATTTGGCTCTGTGGTGGCACGATGATGACGGGTCCTTCTTTCGTGATGCAAACGTGAATATAGAAACGGTGTTGGTCAATTCTAAACAGCATTTTACACAGTAGCCTATAGTAGGAAATACTCAAAGGTAAATCAACGTAATTAAACGCTGATTGTTGCTTCTTATGGGGAAAGAAGCAACGTTGGTGGATCGTAGTAAACGCCCCATCCATAGTATGTGTCTGTAGAATGCTAATCAAATCAAATGTATTTATAAAGCACATTTAATTACAAGGGGATGGGGGAGAGATCTTTCTTCATTACGAGTCCCTCTCTGATTGCTCAAACTGTAGTTGTTTTTGTTATAATGCCCACAGTTTTTTGATTACTGCAGTTTATGAAATAAACTATGAACTAATGCCTGTATGGGCGTGAAGTGTGCGTGATTGCAGTGACTTGGGTGGATTTGCAGCGTAAGGGTGATTTTAGTGACCCAAGAGCACAATTTTCAAAAGGCCGACAGTATTGCGCCCTGAGTATGGTGGCCACTGAAGAGGCAGTAGCCTATAGTTCCAGTGGAAGCACAGCGGGACGAAGCACCCGACAGAAACCTGTTTTTCATTTGTCATCCTGTAAAATTATTCATGTCTGCGATCATCACAGAGTCCACACGCAACAGGAAACCATCCACGATAGGTCACAATCCATGATAGCTGGCCGTCGTATTCTGTGACCCCACTGTAAATGCTATCGTGGATGGTTTCCTGTTGCGTGTGGACTCTGTGATGATCGCAGACGTGAATAATTTTGTACACATACAGATATGAGGATGCCAAATGACCTGAACACATTTGGTTGGGGTTTAACTATTTTTTTTTCGCATTTACAGTGGGGTCACAGAATACGACGGCCAGCTATCATGGATTGTGACCTACCGTGGATGGTTTCCTGTTGCGTGTGGACTCTGTGATGATCACATACATGAATAATGTTGTACACATACAGATATGAGGATGCCAAATTACCTGAACACATTTGGTTGGGGTTTAAGTAAAATAAAATCGCATTTACAGTGGGGTCACAGAATACGACGGCCAGCTATCATGGATTGTGACCTATTGTGGATGGTTTCCTGTTGCGTGTGGACTCTGTGATGATCGCAGACATGAATAATTATACAGGATGACAAATGAAAAACAGGTTGCTGTCGGGTGCTTCGTCCCGCCGTACTTCCACTGGAACTATAGGCTACTGCCTCTTCAGTGGCCACCATACTCTGCGCAATACTGTCGGCTTTTTGAAAATTGTGCTCTTAGGTCACTAAAATCACCCTTACACTGCAAATCACCCAAGTCACTGCAATCACGCACACTTCACGCCCATACAGGCATTAGTTCATAGTTTATTTCATAAACTGCAGTAATCAAAAAACGGTGGGCATTATAACAAAAACAACCACAGTTTGAGGAATCAGAGAGGGACTCGTAATGAAGAAAGATCTCTCCCCCATCCCCTTGTAATTAAATGTGCTTTATAAATACATTTGATTTGATTAGCATTTTACAGACACATACTATGGATGGGGCGTTTACTACGATCCACCAACGTTGCTTCTTTCCCCATAAGAAGCAACAATCAGCGTTTAATTACGTTGATTTACCTTTGAGTATTTCCTACTATAGGCTACTGTGTAAAATGCTGTTTAGAATTGACCAACACCGTTTCTATATTCACGTTTGCATCAAGAAAGAAGGACCCGTCATCATCGTGTCACCACAGAGCCAAATCAACCGCTTTGCTTCATCCACTCAGCGGGCTATACAAAACGAACTAACCCATCCTGAGTGAGCGATGGCGATACGATGTTTACTTTGAAGCTCGTGCATGTTTCCGCACATGAACGACTTTATGCCTTCAAACTCGTGCATGTTGCAGAAAATGTGCAACAGCGACCCCTGGGGTCACAGAATACGGTGGGTCACAGAATACGGTGTAACACCCCAATGGTTTAGTGAAGCCTTTTTTCGCGGATTACGGCTGAATATCAGAAATTGCTCTCCGCATTAGTCACTAACACACGAAATGATAGGAAAAAGTACAACCAAAACTGTACATACAGCCAAAACTAATCGAGAAACATTTACCAAAGAACAAATATCCAAATGAGTGGCTGATATGTCTGAAACCGAGGTGGTCAGGCACTCAATATACTTAAAACAAAATCTGCAACCACTGTTGAATTAGTTATTTTTCTCCCTTTTCCCAAAGCAAAATTACTATTTTCATTGTGTCCCCCTGTTTTCTGGCAGAAACATTCTGGCATGGGTTTTTGTGTCTATGATGCCAATGTTCCTCTCAATGATCGTTGTTCTAAATACTGTAACCAAGCCTTGTTACGCATCGCTACCACTGCTGGGCCAGAGGAGACTGTTGACCTCTTGATTCCCTCCCTCTCCCTTCTCTCTCCATCCCCGCAGACATTAAAAAAGCTAGGCTTGCTAATTACGCGACTGTAGAGTCTGAGCAATTGACCTAGATCCCTGTAGCCTTCAAATTAGCGTCTTCAAGAAAGAATGTCTTTTAGAGCACATAAAAAAAGTGCATATTGTACCTTTAAGTGTCATAAGATGGTGATGTATATCACATAAAACACTAGTTTTAATTCAAGTAACAATATGGACAATATTGTTTACCATATAGAAACCCATTGAGATGATACATCGTTACTTAAAAAATCCTACAATAATCAGCAATTACACACGTTCTCTTTATAATAGGCCCATTGATTGAATGTGTACGCCATCTCTCACTTTAAATTCAAGCAAGGCTTAGGTAAAGTACTTAAGGTAAAAGTGTCTCTCTATTTGTGCTCCCCTGCAGAATATAGATGCCATGAACCCATGTGAGGACTTGACCGACCTTGGTCACCATCTGGCTGATCTGTCCATAGAGCCATACCTTGGCAAGATGGTGCTGTGTGCCATAGTGCTCAAGTGCTTGGATCCTGTCTTGACCATCGCCTGCACACTGGCCAACAATGACCCATTCACACTTCCTACTCAGGCCTCTCAGAAGAAGGCTGCTGTTCTCAGCAGAAAGTGGTTCTCTGCCCATACCTTCAGTGACCACATGGCTCTTTTAAGAACTTTTCAGGTCAAATACATATTGCATATTAAGGGGGAATTGAATGTTCATTATCAATCTAAATCTGTACAAACTTGAGAGGGCTAGCGTTGAAAATAAGTTTTATTTAACCTTTAGGTTTGTTTTTCTCAGGAACTTTGCTCATTATGTCTTATGTACTTAGGCATGGCAGAAGGCCCGTAGTGATGGCTGGGAGCGATCATTCTGTGAGAAGAATTTTCTGTCACAGGCAACCATGGAGATCATCATTATGATGCGAACACAACTGCTTGGACAACTCCGTGCAATTGGTAAGTGGGTAGGTCCCTTTTTTATTCGGGTGCTATTTTTGTCTTTCCATCTAATAAACTAATCTAGATCATAATTTTTTTTATTTTATAATATATATATATAAATATATTGAATATGAGCCTCTTTGTCAGCACTAAGTGTGATAATGGTATGTCTTGCTGCAAACAAAAAAATTAACAGCTGATTTACAGCTATTATGTCCATTGATCATTCAGTTGTAAAAAGTAGATGGCACGAAATTGAGCTAGATGTATACTGAATTCTTACAACAAAGAAGAGATTAGCTTTGATGCCACTATAAAAAGAAATGACAGAAGCACAAGCAGTCAATTTTAGCATGAGTAGGAGGATGAGGATTTTTATGGCCCATTTTCACAATTAGTCTCCCAAGTGTTGCATAACCTCCCATATTCCCAAACAAAATACTACTTCCGTTTCCGGCTTGAATCATTCAGCGTTCAGTTGCCACATACCCACAGATGTGCAACGTGTGGCCAACAATGTTCCAAGCTGCGCACAGCAAGGTATAGCCTACAATATTTACAGTGGATGTACTTGCACAGCTGGATGCAGCTATTCATAGTGCACCATGCTATAGGCTTAGTTGTTGTTGAATCTACAGATAAAACTGACAATGCTCAGCTTCTGGTGTATGCTATAAACTCAAAGTGACGATTTGTAGTTATCTGAGGACCAGTTAGGTTCCGTGTTACTTTCAGAGTGTAATATATTACATATTACTTCCATTTTAAAGTAGTAAGCAGTGTTACAATATTACTTTTGGTTTGAAGTAACACGTTACATATTACTTTAAAATCCAATAGGCCTAGTAACTGACAGCTATTGGACCTGGGCTTTCAGAAAGGGCCAAGCGTCACAAAACAACCTAAAAAGATCACAACCACACCACTTCATTATCAATAGTTTCTTGCTATCAAGCAAAAGACGGCCATAGTGCTGCAGTAACACCTCATGTGTAGACGTTAAATAATCATAGTAAGAAATAAAAATGAAATAATAAGACAAGTCTAGACATTAAATAATAATGAAAAAATTGATCTAAATGGTCCAGAAAAAGAAGCAGAGTTTTTAGTGCATTGCTCCAGGGCGTATTTCAAGACCAGGTGGAAGGAAATACATTACCATTCTTTGCAAAAAGATACTTTGAAATATTCTCCCAATGTTGGTCAATGGTTCGCTGATTATGGGCTGGCTGCGATTTTATTGTAGATAAATAAGATTGACAAAGTAGTCGACTACAACCTAAAAGCTCTCCGTCGACATCATCCTTACAAATCGAAATCCTAAAGCAAACCTTTTTCAATATCTTTCTCACTTTACCTCAGTTTCAAAGCTGGCTTCAACAACAAGCTTTGGCTGTGACCACTCTGGTGACCTATACGTGACAGTTCCAAAACGGCGGATGTTAATATGGTGTTAAGAATATATATTTTTGTTTGGGAATGTTTCCAAATGTAATACTCATCCTACTATTTATATTTATAAAAGGAAGGAATCAAGCCGAGTAGTGTGTGATTTTGTTCCACCTCTAATCAAATATTTGGATTTCCGCATAACTGTTACTAATTACTGCTACTAATACACATTTTTATAAATGTTGTCAGGCACGTCCAATGAGCACGTATACCAAAATTTGATGTACTTTGGTTTTGTTTATTCTGTCAAGCTACAGAAAAACCCTGATGGACCTTTTTGTTTTTTTGTCAAACGGGGCAGGGCGGAGGTTTGTTTAAGCTAAATCCTGTACTACTGCGCCCCTTATGGGCAAATGGTACCACACTTTGTGGAAAACTGGTCACTTGGGGTACCTATTTTTTCTGAATTCTGGGTTTTACGATTTGTGGTAATTTTATCATCAGAAAGAGTGTCTACTTACATGAATTAATAAAACGTCAACAATTTAATAAGCTATAACAGTAAATTTTTAATGATGCACACAACATTGCACTATTTGGAACTATGGAACCACAGTTAACTAGATGGAGAGGCAGACAGCTGCTGACTGCGTCGCTATATTTCACCACGATAGCTCGTCGTTTGGAATATCACAATTTGCATGCTGACAGCTCACCACTGATGATGTTTAGAATGATCTTCTGTAGAAGGGCAGTTATATGTTGGTCGAACACACGGGGCAGGTAAGTTTGCCATAGGCTACTCTCATTTTCGGGCAACCCTCCCCCCTGTTTGCAATGCTTCACTAGAAACGGGCATATCTTTCTTAGCTTTTCTTTTGGTCTCAGACGACCAAGCTTTCTCTGACATGTTTCTCAAAGTAGTGACAAGTTGTGAGGTGACGATGCGACTGACCCCCCTCTCAAAACACCCCGATCAAAAACAGAATTATGTATTTAGGCCTGCTCGTCTGTAATTTTACAATTGTTAAATCATTTAGGTTACTACAATAACTAGATTATTGATGAAATGATTATTATTTTTTGTCAATTGGAGCCAAATGATGGAACATTTAGCTACTTCTGCAATATTCCACGTTTTACAGTTGATTCCATTTCTAGTACCAAATTCCGTCCATTCCGTCTTATGATTTCCACATTGGGGAAATCATAGGGCCCTACATGTGTATAACAAATAATCAATTGTTTTTCTTCAGGTTTTGTTAGAGCACGGGGCCGCAGTGACATCCGTGATGTAAACATCAACTCCGAGAACTGGGCTATTGTGAAGGCGGCACTGCTAACTGGCACATACCCCAAACTGGCCCACATTAACCAAGAAAGCGGTTCCATCTCTAGCAGTGGCCAGACACAGATTTCCTTCCATTTGACTTCAGTCTTGAGTCAGCCACACTACAAAAAGGTAAGGGCTCATGTTACCAGCCATTAAAATACCAACTAACAATAGCGAAAAACTCTTTTGTTGCTATATATCCATCACTTGGAAAATGTACACAATGTATAGTTGTCAGTACTGAGTAGATAGTAATTAAGGCTTTAGAATGGATTCTTTATTGTAAAGCCCCCTTCACATGATCAGGGCAAAAAACGCTCTGCGCTAGCGCTTCCACTGTTTTCCTATGGGGAGAGCGTTTCCGCCCAACTATGCGGTGCGCTACCTTTGGCGTCGCACATTGTGCAAAATTGCCAGAATTCGCCGCTGAGATAACAGCTGTATGTGACGGAGCCAGAAGCGACACAGAATGTTATGTTGTCAACATGTCGTTGTCAACATAGCTCTCTGACCAAGTTGAATTCACCTTTTTCAATACGAGGCAACAACATTTCATGCGCCCAAACTCTTCTTCACTCCCGTTCTTTTCGTCGCCGTCTGATCAGAATGGCAATTGCCAGGGGCTTCTTTTTAACTACATTTAAATACATAGTGTCTAATGCCATGTGTACTTTTTTCTTGTTCCTTGTTGCCTGAAAACGGTTGATGACGTGTACCTGCGCTGCGCTTTGCCTCATCATGAGAAAGGGGGCTTAATGGAAGTGCTAGCGCAGAGCGTTTTTGCCCTGATCATGTGAAGGCAGCTTTAGTGCGAGTCAGTCGGAACATTGTGGCCTGGTAAATGCAATATTGCAATTACATGCATTAGAAATGCATATTTTCATTACTTCTGAGAATTTTGTTATTAGAGTGAAATCTTTTTTAAGATACATTTTTGTGTTTAAAATACTTAAAATCATTTGTTTGGATCAAAACCCAAACGTACCATTTTACTTTAAAATCAAACCAAACCATCTGTAACCTAGGCCTACTTAAAGGAAAAGTACAAGCTAAAACACTTGAAAATACATTGTTAAAATGGGATTATTGGTGATGTACAGTGCACACTGTACAATGTACTTTTCTGCTGAACTTAATTGCTGTAGACTATATGTAACACTATTTATATAGTGTTTCTCATCTAGTCAGATGTATTGAGCAACAACTATATTTGTTAAGTAGCAACAAACTTCAGTGAATACAAAAATGTGTATCTATAAAAGCATAGAAAGACGAACAATCACAATAAAAAAAATCGTGTACATTCACTTTCTTTCCACCTTTCACTTAAAGGAAAGAAAGAGTGGTCTTGATGCTTGCCTTTAGTATCGTGATATCGGGGCTAGGTGTGACTGGTGAATGAACGGTTTATTCAGAGATACAAGGTAAACGGACTTGCACTCTGGGGGGGGTTCATGAAACATCTGTTGGACAAAGGAAAATCTATAGGTAACGATTGGCAACGTTACCTATTGGTAACGATGGCATGATAAAGAAGCCACGCCTATAGGGTCTGGTTTATCTCAGCCAATTAAAAGAGACAGTTTAACGGTCAGTTGAGTTGAGTATGGTGTTGTTTTGACCACTCAAAACAAGAGCTTTGAGCTTTGAGCTCTAATACTGTGTCAGGTCCAATGAGGTAATAATGTGAGCTTTAATACTGTGGGGTCTAATGAGGTTATAGAATAAAGTAGACATGTCGCCGCATGTGCATTTTCTGAAGAAAATGTGTGTGGTTCCATGAGCCATATCGTTGTATGCTTAATATTCCGTGAGCATGGTAACATTTGAATGCTAGCAAGACTATTGAGCAAGCATGCCAAGTGTCAAGTCCCTGGTTCACTTTGAAGCAGACTTGTGATTGATAGAATTAAGGGGCTGATCGTTTTAGTTTGATTGTGAGTTATAGCGCCCCCCCCCGTCGCCAAAGTGGTACTTCATTTTTTGGAGACCTGCTTACGCGTGGTTTCTATATGTGTACCAACGTTGACAACTCTAAGTTGTTCACCTTCGGAATGGTTGAAGTCAGCGTTTTTTCACCATGGACTTCCATTATAAAAATTACTCAGGGGGGATGGAATTTGAGTCTGTAACTCAAATAGTAGTGTTTGCCTGATGTTGTGGAGGTGAATGGACTCCCAATTAATGATTTTATTAAAAAATATATTGCTGCATTCTAGGATATATAGTGGATGTGGTGGACTATGATAGATAGTGGATGTGGAATTCTATGATATATAGTGGATGTATTCTATTAAAGATAGTGGATGTATTCTCTGATTGAATGTGCCTGTTTCTATGATATATAGTGGACGTCTCCTATGCTAGATAGTGCCTACTTCCTCAACATATTTTCATCTTCAACTGTTGGTACATGTCCGTCAATAGCTCAGCGGCAGCACATGCTTTCAAGGCGTAAGGTCCATGGCTTTAATCCCACCAGGTACCTAACATGGTCTGAGGAAACAGTTTGTTTTGTTGTACAACTGCAATGGTCTAATAATTCTGGTAGTGAAGGCACAGTCCTTGAGTATATGGTCAACCACCACCAGTAGAGGATGCACTGTCCTTGTACACACATGGTGTGGTTGGTACTGAGCTGACTTTCGGGCTGTTGACTGTAATGGGCTGGTCTACATTTAATCTATTTCCATTAGTCTGATCTGAGAAATTGCATGAAACAAAATCACCGTCATAGGTGGACCACTTCCAGCAGAACGGGCACTTTGGCTTAATAGGGGGCACCACCTCACACTTAGAGGAAATTAGCAGAAGGGTAGAGTTCTGACTTTGAGTTATTTACCTAAAGTTACCTCCAGCAGTTGTCTCACAGAATTCACCATTTCCCTAACTTTCCAAATTTGTCCAACATCAGGCGCATGCACACAGTTGCGTGCTTGATACTGGTTGCTGTTTGCAGCTATATTTTTTTAATGTTTCTATTTATTAGGGATGTGCATCTCCCTTTCATGCCCGATTAAATAGGCATCTCATTACATGGGCAGCAATACAATACGGAAACTATACTTTTATCGATTCGGTATAATTCAGTTCGAAAATCGATGCAATTTAGTTCAGTGCCATGCGATTCAGTGTGATGTGATTTCGATACACTAGATTCAGAACACCATTTTTTTTCAGTACCGATTGATACTGTGTACTGATAAGAGTACTTTGATTATTAAATTCAATATTCACAATATTATTAGAGAATATGTTAAATACTTAACACTTAAACATATGGTAATAATAGTAATAATATTAACATAAAAAACAAATTCAGACCCCACAATGTTATTCTGCATTTATTAAGTATTCACCAATAACCCCTCTACCAAAATGGTACATTCTTACAACCGCGCAATGATAGCCCTGGCTTTCAACTGATGAACTCATATTTTTAACATTAAAAATTAGGGACCGATGTAATACAGTGAATTTTTACGTACCTAGTTTTTATAGAATATTATGATTATCATATGAACAGGAAATAGCATATAATGAATTATTTACATGAATAACAATAATATAAATATATCTCCTTCCATTGTCAAAGCTAGAATATGTCACAGTTGAGTATAAAGGCTATAACCTAAGTAATAAACAAAACTTGAAACACTTAGAGAGATTAAACAGGTATTCAACACAGCAGGTGCCTCTGAAGGGCACTTGGGCATTACAGCTGGCCAGATAGAACTGAAACTAGCGAGGGGAGACTCAGCGTCGATAAAACACTTAAAACCCTCCCTCATAAGATGAATGTGATCCTGTGTAATAAAAACAACCAACACAGACAGGAACTCCTGTTTTATCGTCTAAATCATACGTCACTAACAGGCGGACCGCGGTCCGGGTCTGGACCCAGAAGCCGTCCCATACGGACCCGGACCTACAGCCAAAACAGAAGGTTTTGAACCTGACGAGGCGCTTCAATTTTAACCGGCGCAGCTTCTGTAGTCTTTACGGTAGTGGTTTAGCGGATGAGGAACCGTACAGACCAATTGCATGCGAGTGAAGCCATCCCACGTGATACTACTCGTTCCAGGCGGTAAACATTGCGACTCTGAAGACAGATGAGAGAGTTAGAGGCAAGTTGCACATGAAAAGACGGCAGAAAGAAAAATAAAGCTAGCCGTACAGGTAGAGAAAACAAAGGGAGGGAAGAGATATAATCGTTAGACGAGTGAGACGGAGAAAGGGAGATACGAGTGAGACGGAGATACAGACGAGTGAGACAGAGAAAGATAAGGAACAAATGGCGCTCTCCAAAAAAAGAAAAATGGACAGTGAAAATAGAGCATTTAATCCAGAGTGGACTGACTCATTTATGTTCATACTTCCCACTGGGAGCACTAAACCAGTGTGTCTCATATGTTCAGAAACCGTGGCACTTATTAAAAGTGCCAATGTGAAACGCCATTATGAGACAAAACATAAAGGTTTTGAACAAACATACCCACTCAAATCTGAAGTGAGATCATAGAAAATAAGTAGTCTCAGAGCCCAATATGACCAGTCCACCAGGATCCTGAGCCACACATTCACTGCCCAACAACGTGCTGATGCATGTTCCCTCAGAGTTGCTTGGATTTTGGGTCAACACAAAAAGCCATTTACTGATGGAGGGGTTGTCAAAGAATGCATGAGGGCAGTCGCTGAAACACTACTTGAGGGAAAACAAGAGCTTTGTGATAAAATAAAGCAAATACCCATGTCTGAATCATCTGCCACAATGAAAAGGGAAATGTTAACTCAGGATGTGCTAACCCAGCTAGATGAAGCCATGCATAAGGCACCATGTGTAGGCTTAGCTGTGGATGAGTCCACTGACATATGTGACAATGCTCAACTGTTAGTGCATGTCAGGTTTTCCAACATAGACCAGAAAGTGTTCTGTGAAGACCTATTAGGTGTCACTCCCCTTCAGACCAGTACAAGAGAAGTAGACATCTACCTGGCCATTAAGGAGATGTTAACAAAGAGAGGAATAGAGGCAAAACAAGTGGTTTCAATAACCACTGATGGAGCCCCTGCTATGATAGGGAGAGAGAAAGGAGCTGTAGCAAGACTGAAAGAGGACAATCCTGAGCTCATAGCTTACCATTGCATCATTCATCAATCTGTCCTCTGCGCCTCCCTGTCAGATAAGCATGCTGAGGTGATGAATACAATGATGAAAATGATCAATTTTCTCAGGGCATCCTCTTCCTACCAGCATCGCATGCTTAGGGAATTCCTCAGAGAAGTTGATACCAATGCTGATGATCTTTTGCTGCACAACAATGTGAGGTGGCTCAGTAAAGGCAGGGTGTTAGAGCGCTTTTGGTCCATCAGGAGGGAAGTAGCAGCTTTCTTGGCAGAGCTTAGAAGTCAGAAAGCAACACAGTTTTCTCTATTTTTAGAAAATGAGAAACAGATGGATAATGTGGCCTTTTTGGTTGATGTCACTTCACATCTGAATGAACTGAATTTGAGGCTACAGGGCAAGGACAATTCAATTTGTGAACTGATGACAACTGTCTGCTCCTTTCAGAGGAAACTTGAGGTGTTCAAGGAAGACTTGCAGGGAGACTGTGCACACTTCGCATCAGTGCAGGAACAGGTTCAGGGACAGAGAGATTTGTCTTCTTTTGTTGACTTTATTGATAAGATTATCGTAAACTTCAGCAACCGTTTTGACAGCTTCAGCTTTGGACAGCAGCTCACCATGTTCATTCAGAACCCATTTCTCATCACAGATGTCAGGGGGTTCTCAAAGGAAGTCACACAGCACTTTAAATGGGTAAATGGTGGGCCTCTCCAGTTGCAAATGGTTGACCTCGAAGCAGATGTGGCCCTGAAAGAGCAGTTTGTAAGAACTGACCCTTCCACTTTCTGGCTCCAAATGGTCTCAGGAAAGTAGCCCTGTACATCTTGACCATGTTTGGCAGCACATACAACTGCGAGGCAGCTTTCTCCACAATAAACATCATCAAAACTAAATATCGTTCCAGGCTCACCAATGAGCACCTCCACATGTGTATGAGAATGGCGCTGACCCCATTCAAGCCCACATTTAAAATCCTGGCAGGACAAGCTAGAGCTAAATTCTCTAACTGAGCAAAAAAGTGGTTGAGTGGGATATAAGAGGGGAAGAAAGTGATGCAACTGTTCAATTGATAAGATGTGTTGAGATTTATTATCTGTAAAATTGGTTGAGAATGTTGAGTCAAGATGTGAAACAGAAAAGGGAAATTCAAGCTTTTGCTCCCTTTATTTATATTTTTCTGAAGTTAAGCACTTTATTTTAACATGCACAATTTTCACATTTTATTCATTTTCTCTTATTTTACAATACATATACTGTATATTCAATTTTATGATATGTTGTCAAAATATTGTCAAAACGTTTTTGAATCGTACTGAATTCATTTGATTTGACAGTCAGGTATTGATTACATGCAGATGTTGATACAACTACTAAGCTACTTAAATATATATCACACTAAATAGTTAGACATTATGATCTTCTGGACCTTTGCTCCAAGAATTTTTCTCTAACTGGACCTCTTAAAATTTTAGTTGAATACCCCTGGTCTAAATCAAAGTAAAGTGCTATCAAAACCACTATAAACCCATTCGAATTGCATTCCTTATAATTTATTATTGTATGCCCTTTCCTTATTCCTTATTATTATCCTTATTATGTACCTATACACTGTATACACATGCTTCTGCATTGCCAATGCCACTATTAAACGTTCTGTCCACTAGAGGGCATTCTACCAATACACATTTCTTTCTTGCCAAGTAAATAATAGGCACAAAAGGATATTATATTAACGTGTAAATATAATTAGCCGCGTTGTCCTTGGTGATAGAGAGCACTGACTCAAGACTCGCGTTGTAAGGTCCTTTTACATTGAACGCGATTGTTGGATGCGATAATAACATAACAAATCATTGAGTTTAAATGGACTGTACACATACAACGCGTTTTGCGAAAAGGCGACATTAATTGTATTCGCATCAAGGTCAATTTTTTTACGGCTCTTGTAGTGTCATAGTCACTATGGACACTACAAGTTGTAGGACATGGCGAAGGTAACAGCCTATTTACATTTCTCAACACAGTGTTCTTACTGCATCCATAGTGGTGAACTACAATCATAGACCTATAATTACCGGAATCTATTATATGTATTTATCAATTATCTCAATAGCAGTCGGCGCTACAAGCCAATGTTTCCTTGCACTGCGGTACGTGAATATAGGTTGCATTTGTTAACATTAAGGTGTGCAGTTGTATCGCAACAGTTTACTTTTGGATACCAACTTTCTATGAAAAAGGTGATAGCCTATTTTAGTTATTGAACAGGGAAACTAACGTCTCCAAAACACACCCACTTATCATAATCCCCCTCGTCTGCGAACAGCCATTCGTTACACTTTTTAACTCATGGAATAAAAATTAAAACTCCAGTATAATTGAATCCTCTACATTTATAGGTTATTTTTGTGAAAAGACGGAGCATATGCGCGTCACTAGGCTATAAAGGTTTTGTATTCCATCCGTCTTTTCACCGGTGCAATTATGAATATGCCACACATTCGCATCGCGGCTGATGTAAATAGTTTTTAACGTGCGTGTAGACAATATTGTTAATCAGGCATGACATGAGAAAAGCATTTTGTTTTCACATGCGGGTAGGCCAAGGCGAGAAGGGTGAGATTCGCCTACGTTAGCATGCATTTAGGAGTTTTTGAGAACGATTTTGAGACATTTGGTCTACCGTCCCAGGTTTTTCTCCTTTTAGGGGCCTTGTCCTGTTATCTAACCTGCATCCCTACCTGCATAGTATGACACGCTAGAGCTTTTTCTCTTTGATATGCTCGTGTGCTCTCGCTCCGCAGTCATTTAAAGGGACTCTGATAGCAATGGCGTCAAGATAACGCAGCGTTATGTTTATTGCATACATTTTTGAACTATTCTTTTTATGTATTGCATTTTATTTATTTAGTACTTTTCTTTGGGCCTGGTGGGGGTCCGCGCTGTACAATAATAGGGGAATCACTGACATGTTTTAAAATGAGTACTCTAAATAATTACTTGAATTAATTATATGAAATCATTTAGGGTCAGATCAGGATTGTCTACAATTCAGATGGAATTTTATGCTCTGAGAGAGCTGCAGCATGGGGGGGGGTGCTAAAGGGAATGGCATTCTTATTGGTTGGGATTTGATTTGGGCGATCGAATATATTCTATGTATTGCGGCTTGTTCTTCACAGGATGTAGTAATGACTATATTGTGAACATCTAGTACAAATTGTCACAGAATTATTTCAAGTCGCCGGCATGAGACTTCAATGAGGTTTCTTTTCTCTAACTCTCCGTGCTCTTTCCCTGTTCCCTGCTTCCCTCCAGATAGAAAGACACGTGCCCAAACGTCACACACTTATGGAAGGCAGAGCAGTTCAAGTTACACGTTTTTTAAGTGTGTGGGAGCCCACTGTTTCAGCTGGAATTAAAAACACTATGAGATATAACAAAATGTGTTTTGGGCTGAGAGTTCTAGAAAGGAGAGGGGCGTGTTATGACCCACGGCAACTTTGTGATACTTTATTAGTGTTATGTGTACAGCAGAACAAGTGGACCCAAATGCAGGACATAGAACAGGCAGAGACTAATAAAGTGGCCAAGGAATTTATTTGGCAGACTAAGAGTTGTCAGGCAGGCAATGTTTGGCAACGGGGAGACAGGCAGACAGGCAGGCAGATGGTCAGGAAGGCAGGGGTTCGGCAACGGTAGGCAGGCAGGCAGGCAGGCAGGCAGGCAGGCAGGGACTAGGCAACAAGCGGGTGGTCGGGAAGGCAGAGGTTCGGCAACGGTAGGCAGGCAGGCAGGCAGGGACTAGGGACAGGAACGGGAGCAGGAATCGGACTAGGAACAGGAACGGGAGCAGGAATCGGAGTAGGTACAGGAACAGGAACGGGAGCAGGAACAAGAACTGGAACTGGGAAGAAGTGATCTAAAGGCGGGGACGAAGATACAGACGAGTGTGGGGTAAACAGAGGGAGCACGAGGGGTAATGGAGGCAGGGTATCACTAGGTGGTTCACTCTGGTGTCACGAAAAGAACACCACCTGCATTCGCAGCAGGGTGGAACGTTCGCATAGTGTTTTGAGGAGATTGGCAAAAACATAGGATTTCACCCCAGATGACTGTTGATGATCATCTAAGACAAATTACCACATTTAAAACAACAAAAAACGGTTTTGGGATCACTGGCTCTTTAACCCTCTCAGACGCTGCAGACAACCATCTCGCCACTTGTGTCCCTTGGTTGAGACGTCAAAGAGTCTACTAAAAGGTTCTTCGGCGTCAAGAAAAGACGTTACCTGCGTTCGATGCAGAGTGTAACGTTCACAAACAGTTTGGCCTAGAATGGCAAAAACATAGGACTTTACTCTTGTTTTCTCTATACATTACGGTCTTATTTCAGTAACCATGATAAATTGGCATAGATGACTATGTTGACATATAGATATATTATATATAAACTGCTCAAAAAAATAAAGGGAATAAATCCTAGATCTGAATGAATGAAATAATCTTATTAAAAACTTCTTTCTTTACATAGTTGAATGTGCTGACAACAAAATCACACAAAAATTATCAATGGAAATCAAATGTATCAACCCATGGAGGTCTGGATTTGGAGTCACACTCAAAATTAAAATGGAAAACCACACTACAGGCTGATCCAACTTTGATGTAATGCCCTTAAAACAAGTCAAAATGAGGCTCAGTAGTGTGTGTGGCCTCCACGTGCCTGTATGACCTCCCTACAACGCCTGGGCATGCTCCTGATGAGGTGGCGGATGGTCTCCTGAGGGATCTCCTCCCAGATCTGGACTAAAGCATCTGCCAACTCCTGGACAGTCTGTGGTGCAACGTGGCGTTGGTGGATGGAGCGAGACATGATGTCCCAGATGTGCTCAATTGGATTCAGGTCTGGGGAACGGGCGGGCCAGTCCATAGCATCAATGCCTTCCTCTTGCAGGAACTGCTGACACACTCCAGCCACATGAGGTCTAGCATTGTCTTGCATTAGGAGGAACCCAGGGCCAACCGCACCAGCATATGGTCTCACAAGGGGTCTGAGGATCTCATCTCGGTACCTAATGGCAGTCAGGCTACCTCTGGCGAGCACATGGAGGGCTGTGCGGCCCCCCAAAGAAATGCCACCCCACACCATGACTGACCCACCGCCAAACCGGTCATGCTGGAGGATGTTGCAGGAAGCAGAACGTTCTCCACGGCGTCTCCAGACTCTGTCACGTGTGTCACATGTGCTCAGTGTGAACCTGCTTTCATCTGTGAAGAGCACAGGGCGCCAGTGGTGAATTTGCCAATCTTGGTGTTCTCTGGCAAATGCCAAAGACACAGCAAACCTTCTTGCCACAGCTCGCATTGATGTGCCATCCTGGATGAGCTGCACTACCTGAGCCACTTGTGTGGGTTGTAGACTCCGTCTCATGCTACCACTAGAGTGAAAGCACCGCCAGCATTCAAAAGTGACCAAAACATCAGCCAGGAAGCATAGGAACTGAGAAGTGGTCTGTGGTCACCACCTGCAGAACCACTCCTTTATTGGGGGTGTCTTGCTAATTGCCTATAATTTCCACCTGTTGTCTATTCCATTTGCACAACAGCATGTGAAATTTATTGTCAATCAGTGTTGCTTCTTAAGTGGACAGTTTGATTTCACAGAAGTGTGATTGACTTGGAGTTACATTGTGTTGTTTAAGTGTTCCCTTTATTTTTTGAGCAGTGTATTTCAACTTTTAAAAGCAACAAAGTGTCAAACGGGTTTGTGTTCACTGGCTCGTTGACCTGCTTGGCTTTCTATACACACTTCCCCGCCTATCTAGATCACTCTCCTGGGCAAGTGTCTTTGTATCTGGAGAAAAGCAGGGAAAAGGGAAAGTTCCCCAACAGAAATGGTATTTAGTACCAGTGGGAATATAGTTACATGTAGGGGTGTGCGGTATGATAAAATTAGATCGTGAACAATTAGAATATCTGCACAATCTGCCTTTACAGAGAGACATGGTATCGTGCTACAGTACACATTCTTTCAGTTAAAGTTATATGGCTCTTACACGCATCAAAAGTTGTTTTCTCAGCCAAATCCTAATAAGGGTCATTACCTTCAAATAAGGGTAAGGCTTCACGGACACCTATAGTATAACGCAACGGTGTGTGGCGCATTTAATATATTGCACCGCTTATTATAGTGCTCATATACAACGACGATACTAAAAAGCATCACAAAGTTGCCGTAGGTCGTAACACGCCCCCTCCTTCCTACTCTCATACACTTAAATGTTATGTAGGTAATCTTTTGAAACTATTGTTTCCCACAACTGTCTATAGACGAGGCGCCATAATTAAAATAAAACATCTATGAAATCTAACAGTTGTCGGTCTCTGCGGAGACGCAGATCTCCGTTCTGCCAAACTGCGCACAGTATTCACATCAGATCATGACAAAACCTTAATCGATAAAGCGAATGTAGAAGTTTTGACTGTTTACACATTTTAAATACATGTGAATGATGCGTTTCAGTGTACTATAAAAAAAATTGGGCACTATTTAGTTTAGCAGAACAGCGCACAAAGACCACAATAATGCAATCTAAATCGAGGGCCGAGTCACTGTGGGTCTAGCTGTGTTAACTGCTGGAACCTGACCAGCTGTCGCCTCTCTTTTATGCCTGTGTTAGAGACTTTTCTTTCTTCACATTTTTTACCGTTGCGGAGCATTCCCACAACAAAGCTTTTGGTTGTAGATCTCTCATTAGATCCAACCTATAATATAACAGTAATTATTATTTTCTCTTACCCATGGCTAATAGCCAATGTAAGCCTAATGCATTGGATGTAGGCCTATTAGAATGTGCTGTAGGCAAGATCTATAGCATGATCTAAAAGCTATCGTTTATGTTATTTGTTAAAAATGGCATTGTCATGCGTCAGGAATTATTGCATGAAATGTAAGAATATCTGTTTCTAGTTGACTGCTCTCATACATGTGCTTTGAGCTTTTAGACCGCTGCTGCCTCATTTCTGACCAGTCAGGGCATCTCTTCTCTGAGTGTATTTGGTAATCCATCTAGCCTGTCAATCACATAAATCTAAGGCCATATATGTTTTTAATAAGGAACTTTGTTTGGTTGTACTGTTTAGTAACTTGCGAAACATGACAAAAAATCATGATAAGATCTTGTATTGTGATCCTGACTGAAAAAAATCTTGATGATATTTTTGCAAGAATGTTTTAATGCGGACACATGTTGCAGGGACTACTATAATCATCAAACTGGTGTGATTGAAGGCATCAAAGGGTTAAATCAAGCATGAAGAGGAGATTTCCAAATATCTAGATATATATTGTGTTTCACGGTATAGCCTAAAAATATCACAATAATATTTATAGGCCGTATCGCCAAGCCCTAGTTGGGTTATTGGAATATTAAGAGTGTAATCTAATTGACCTGATAAATTATTATTAAGGTTAACCTTTTATTCTTTGATTATGAGACCTGTGTTACACATATGGTTTACATATATAAACCATAGCTTATTAGATCATCATTAGGTACTATGGGTCCACCGATCATTTTTCTCATGGCCGGTACCGATTATTAGTGATCAAGGAGACAGATAACTATTGTTTGGAACCAATATATATTTTCAGTAAAAATGTTAATCTTGGTGTCAAAGTTTAGAATAACACAAACTTCCACAAAGAACGTTGTTAAATACGCCTTTAAGCTCATTTATTTTTATGGATCCATCTGCAATGAGGGTTTAGAGAAAGAGATGAAAGTGGGGCCACAGGCTGACATATGCTTAATGCATGACGCTTCATTTATTACAGAAAAACCACTTTGAAAGCCTTTAGTTGGTTTACATTATTTAAATGATATATATAACGTGATAGAAGGCAACATGCCATTCAAAACTAGGCTTTAATTATTAATGATTACTGTAATGGCTAAGCCTACAAACTTAAAGCCACTGAGGGGCTGCTATAAGGACTTAAACATATAAACAAATAAACAGTCTATGGCTAGTGAACTAGCTGACGCGCTCTCTTTGAACTTACACTACTCCGTAGCCTACTGTGGAAATCACTGACTCCATTAGTCATCGTTGAGTTTTGATTGTGGTTTATTGATTTCAAAGCTTCTTTTCAATGTGCACGAAACCATGCACCATCAACAAAACATCCATGATCCCCTGAGCGTTGTGCACTGTATCAATTTGTTGCGGTCTAAAACTGTTTGTGTTCCCTCCTTAACAGCACACCCTCGTTACCTGTTGCAAGGTTCCTACCTATATAGGATGCGCACATGCCTATCAGTGCCACCAGTGGACAATTTGTGTCCTACACCCAAAACAACAAAATTGTTCTTACAATTACTATAGCTGAATATTATGTACAATAGCAATATAACTGAATATTCAACCTTGACAACTATCAACTAACATCTATAGAGTCCGTGTATGGATTAACACAGTTGTATTACGCAGTTGTGCAGTTGTATTACGTGTAAAGTCAACAATATCCAGCACCTCTACAAGAAACAGTTGGAGACAGCTTCAGGACTCAATTCAGTAACTTTACCAGAAGTTGTTGGTTTAGACTGAGAGTTTGATCTTCCCTGGTAAGTGCAATAAATAATGTTATAGTTTATTGATTTATTTTTAATGCCAGTCGGCTAACTAAATTATTGATCAACAAATTAACTTGTTGACATTCGCGACGGCATTCAAGTAAGCTTTAAGAGGCTCAACTGTGGCTTATGTTATCATGACCATATCAGCTACCTATAACATGTCAAAACACCAACTCATATGGGCGAGTAATGTTACGTTCCCTTTCGCAATGTTGTAGCGTACTTCTGACTGCCTGCGCATTTCTTCAATTGTTTCCGATGAGAGAGCCCATGCATCCGCATGACCTAGACAAAAAAGTGCAGTGCCAAACGTCTTTATGGGCTTTTTAGTGCAGTTGAAAATCTCTGAACTTTAAAAAACAATAAGCACTGCCATCATCACTGTTGCTGTTTCAAAATGAACCAATCCCAGATCATGTCTACTGTCAAACAAACATTTATTTCTGAAGGGTAGATTGGTACATATCAATTATGGAATATACAGTTGCTGCAGCTGCTTTTACAAATATAAACTGTGTCTACATATACTGCTTGGACACTCGTGGATGTAAAACAAGCATTTATCGCTGCGATGTTGAGCTAGGAGCTAAGGAGCTAGAGTAGAGAAATCTTCAAAATAAGCTATTTTTTATGTACAACGATTGAAGTTGCATATGGTCAGATTAGGTGCATCTCGGGCGACAGACTGCAGGCACTGTGCCACCTGCACTATAATCTCTGCTGCTGCGTCTGCATTCATTTTGGGGTGTATGTAAACAACAGGATACAAAAAGCTTTGGGAACTTGCGAGGTAAGTAAAAAGGTCTGAGCGAAACGAAAGCAGTTCAATGTCCTGATTGCAGATAGCCTGTCTTACCACAGCGATCTTACACCACCGCTTGTTTATGTGTAAGCACACCCCTCCACCCAGCACTGTACCTGTCTTCTGTGTGTCACGGTCCAGGCGCACCGGAGTTCCAAACCCCTCAATTCCAGGTCCACATCCTAATCATGTTCTTTCAGCCACGTTTCAGTAATAGCAAGAATACAAGCATTCAATATAATAGATGGGAGAGGAATGTGACAATGTAGTTGTCTACGTAGCCTTTGGCAAACACCTTCATTCCTCCCTCTCTGTCGTAGCTTCCCTCTTTTCCATCAGGTCTTAATCCTCTGTATTTCAGATTGTCATATTGATTCTGTCTGAGGATATCGCTGAGAAAATCATCACGTCCGTATAGTGGCAAAATTCTTGCATCATGAGATTGCAGGAAAAACTCAACTATTTGCAATGGCATGATAGTTTGCAATGCATTCCTTGTTTACCACTTCCATGCCCAACTCAGTCATATGGTTTTGCAAAGCCCTCAGAAAGCTGAATATGAATAGTAATCCATAGTTAGTGTTAACCATATCCACGAATATGCATTGTTAATTGAATATATATGTGTGTGTGTGTGTGTGTGTGTGTGTGTGTGTGTGTGTGTGTGTGTGTGTGTGTGTGTGTGTGTGTGTGTGTACACTATATTGCCAAAGGTGTTCTTTCGGGTTGAGGTCAGGACTCTGTGCAGGCCAGTCAAGTTCCTCCACACCAAACTCGCTCATCCATGTCTTTATGGACCTTGCTTTGTGCACTGGTGCACAGTCATGTTGGAACAGGAAGGGGCCAAATTTTCCAAAATGTCTTGGTATGCTGAAGCATTAACAGTTCCTTTCACTGGAACCAAGAGGCCAAGCCCAACCCCTGAAAAACAACCCCACACCATAACCCCCCCTCCACCAAACTTCACACTTGGTACAATGTAGGCAAGTACCGTTCTCCTGGCAACTGCCAAACCCAGACTCATCCATTGGATTGCCAGACAGAGAAGCATGATTTGTCACTCCAGAGAACACGTCTCCACTGCTCTAGTGTCCAGTGGCGGTGTGCTTTACACCACTAAATCTGACGCTTTGCATTGCACTTGGTGATGTAAGGCTTGGATGCAGATGCTCGGCCATGGAAACCCATTCCATGAAGCTCTCTATGCACTGTTCTTGAGCTAATCTGAAGGCCACATGAAGTTTGGAGGTCTGTAACTATTAACTCTGCAGAAAGTTGGCGACTTCTGTGCACTGTGCGCCTCAGCATGCATTGACCCCGCTCTGTGATTTTAAGTGGCCTACCACTTTGTGGCTGAGTTTCTGTTGTTCCCAATTGTTTCCACTTTGTTATAATACCACTAACAGTTGACCATGGATTTTTTAGTTGTGAGGAAATTCACGAATGGACTTATTGCACAGGTGGCAACCTATCACGGTACCACGCTTGAATTCATTGAGCACCTGAGAGCGATCCATTCTTTCACAAATGTTTGTAGAAGCAGTATGCCTAGATGCTTGATTTTATACACCTGTGGCCATGGAAGTGTTTGGAACACCTGAATTCAATGATTTAGAGGGGTGGGTCAATACTTTTGGCAATATAATGTATATATATATATATATACACTGCTCAAAAAAATAAAGGGAACACTTAAACAACACAATGTAACTCCAAGTCAATCACACTTCTGTGAAATCAAACTGTCCACTTAGGAAGCAACACTGATTGACAATACATCTCACATGCTGTTGTGCAAATGGAATAGACAACAGGGTGGAAATTATATGCAATTAGCAAGACACCCCCAATAAAGGAGTGGTTCTGCAGGTGGTGACCACAGACCACTTCTCAGTTCCTATGCTTCCTGGCTGTTGTTTTGGTCACTTTTGAATGCTGGCGGTTCTGTCACTCTAGTGGTAGCATGAGACGGAGTCTACAACCCACAGAAGTTGCTCAGGTAGTGCAGCTCATCCAGGATGGCACATCAATGCGAGCTGTGGCAAGAAGGTTTGCTGTGTCTGTCAGCGTAGTGTCCAGAGCATGGAGGCGCCAGTACATCAGGAGACGTGGAGGAGGCCGTAGGAGGGCAACAACCCAGCAGCAGGACCGCTACCTCTGCCTTTGTGCAAGGAGGAGCAGGAGGAGCAGAGCCCTGCAAAATGACCTCCAGCAGGCCACAAATGTGCATGTGTCTGCTCAAACGGTCAGAAACAGACTCCATGAGGGTGGTATGAGGGCCAGACGTCCACAGGTGGGGGTTGTGCTTACAGCCCAACACCGTGCAGGACGTTTGGCATTTGCCAGAGAACACCAAGATTGGCAAATTCGCCACTGGCTCCCTGTGCTCTTCACAGATGAAAGCAGGTTCACACTGAGCACATGTGACAGACGTGACAGAGTCTGGAGACGCCGTGGAGAACGTTCTGCTGCCTGCAACATCCTCCAGCATGACCGGTTTGGCGGTGGGTCAGTCATGGTGTGGGGTGGCATTTCTTTGGGGGGCCGCACAGCCCTCCATGTGCTCGCCAGAGGTAGCCTGACTGCCATTAGGTACCGAGATGAGATCCTCAGACCCCTTGTGAGACCATATGCTGGTGCGGTTGGCCCTGGGTTCCTCCTAATGCAAGACAATGCTAGACCTCATGTGGCTGTAGTGTGTCAGCAGTTCCTGCAAGAGGAAGGCATTGATGCTATGGACTGGCCCGCCCGTTCCCCAGACCTGAATCCAATTGAGCACATCTGGGACATCATGTCTCGCTCCATCCACCAACGCCACGTTGCACCACAGACTGTCCAGGAGTTGGCGGATGCTTTAGACCAGGTCTGGGATATCCCTCAGGAGACCATCCGCCACCTCATCAGGAGCATGCCCAGGCGTTGTAGGGAGGTCATACAGGCACGTGGAGGCCACACACACTACTAAGCCTCATTTTGACTTGTTTTAAGGACATTACATCAAAGTTGGATCAGCCTGTAGTGTGGTTTTCCACTTTTAATTCTGAGTGTGACTCCAAATCCAGACCTCCATGGGTTGATAAATTTGATTTCCATTGATAATGTTTGTGTGATTTTGTCAACTATGTAAAGAAAAAAGTTTTTTATAAGATTATTTCATTCATTCAGATCTAGGATGTGTTATTTTAGTGTTCCCTTTATTTTTTTGAGCAGTTTATATGTATGTACAGCCACCTAGGTAACTTTTATTGGGCTCCTCCAGACCAAGGACGCAGGGTGGTGATGTTGAAGCCGGTTTATTGTAAGAGTGCAGACAATGATGCATGACAATGGTGCTCCATGTTGCCATGTAGGAGATCTCTCCCTGAGTGTGTGTGGTGATGGCTGGTTAAACCTGTGCACACTGATTACTCAATGTGCAACAGGTGTACAGCCTCACCCATCCCCAGAGTCCAATCAGACTGCCAGGTGAGGCTGCTTAAACCATTAAGTAAAATCATCTGCACTCACGCCCACATATACAACTTAGCCATGTTTTTCAATATCCGTTTAGTATTTAGGATTGCATATAATGCTGCTCCTCCACCACTAATGAGACAAGAGGGCAAGAAGATCCACCTCAAGGGTAGAGTACAGCGTTCCAAAACAAACTACTGCTTTTGCACGATCTGCTTTGGCTGCTGTTAAAATGTTAGTGTGCAGTATTATTAACGGTAGTTTGAAATGATATGTGTACTTTTCCTTGGACTGTGAATGGAAATGATCAAGATGCTATACAATCTGGTACAATGCATCTCCTCTCATTGAGACAAAGGCCTTTTGTACATTGTCCCTGACAAAAAAACATGAACTAAGCTAAATAATGTGATACAGGGCATTTTGTAAGCATACCCTTTAAAAACGAACATTCGCATGATAACAGCGTCATTATATATTCATGCAAAATATTCCGCCTTTTAAACATTTAGATGGATGTGCTCTTATGTGTGCCATGTGCCAAATATTTTCAGTGCTCATATGTTCGATGCAGCCCTATTAATTATAATCACCTGATATTGCGATACACTTGTCTTTCCCAACAATGAATAAAGTTGGATACACCCCAAGCGTACGAATATCTACAAGCTGGAAAAAGGACACAAGATCCCATCTGTAATAGATAAAAAGACGCAATGTCCCATTCGTGAAAGTTTAAAGAATGTGAAATACCCACAAAGGTGACAGTGAAGACTGGTGTCCGCAGAACCGCCATCCAAACCCAGCTTCGCTTGATAGATGCACTCTGCATCAAGCAAAGGAGATCAGTCATGAAAGCACCAATGTCGAATATAACTGTGTTCTGTCTGTATATATTATATTGCAAACAATATATTAAGTAGGAATATACCAAATATATTTATTGTCCCTCAAACAAATATTTTTCTCATATTGATTAACTAACCTCATTTATTCATCATCGCGGATATAATTGTGTTGGTGTCATCTGTCTGAAACAAACCAAAAATATGAAATGTATCTTAGACAAATCAATCAAATTTGACCATAAGCTATAATATAAAACTAAATACAATAAGTGTGTGTGTGTTATTGTGTCCAACACAAATTCCCATATGCGCCGAGTTGAGTTCTCAACTACTTGATTTATTATTATTCATTCTTTCATATAATTGTAATAGGCCTACCAGTGTTGACTTAATGTGTGTTTTGTTGTGTCTGACAAATATCGCCATATGCGCAGATTGGCGTTCTCAACTGCTTCTTTTTATTTATTTAATTCTTTGTATTTTTCATATATATTAAACAATGTAGGCCTTTCCTTATGTAACCCTCAAACTAAAAACACTACAGTGTTCTGTCTGGAGAATAATATAGACTAAACCTGGTAGTTCTAATAAGCTATATCGCGTGACTTATACTTCTGGTTATATCTATATGGGACTTCATAAATACATAGATAAATCTTCCAAATGCAAGACACGGTTTAATATTAAACTAATGTCTGTCAGTCTAATTTCTAAAGCAGCCCATATTCTCGAAATGAAAAAAAGAAAAGCACAATGAGCCCAGCAATCTTAGAAACATTTCAGCACATCACTTGCAAATAAAATAAATATAAATAAAATACGTTCTCCTGGTCCAATGTGGAAATAGGCGGAGCTGGGTTGGGGGTGTCCTTGCCCGCATGTAGCATCGGAGCACTGGTAGTCACACGGTAGTCGCACTCACGCACATTTTAGCCTTTGCACGGTAGGGTGCACACACATGTCGATGTACACTATGGAAAGATTCGCTTTCTGCATTTATGAACATTTATGTTTGTTTATATGTCAATAGCTGTGTTTTTTTATTCTCTTCTTAGGGTCCAACAGCTCATGGAGAAGCACAGTCTGTCCAAACCCTTCCGACTGACTGGGTGATTTATGATGAGCTATTCGAAGTCGACAGATCGACAACTATCCGTTGCTGTTCTCTGGTGACGCCTATAACTGTGGCCATATTTGGTGGCTGTGCCAAGCTGCCCAGCTCTGCGCTGCAGATGACCAAAATTGGTATTGTATTCTTTATGATACGCCATGTATCTTGAAATTCTGCATTGGTGGTTGTTGGACAATTTGTGATCTTTTGTATTAAACTGCTTTTAAAAACACAATTATCAATAGATCAATGGTCCAAAAGATATTTAGGTCCATCAAGGATTTCATATTTTTACATAAGAAAATGTTGAGAATGTCTACCCACTAATCTATACCAACTCCATAAGGATGGCAGCGTTAAATCATTTGAACAATTAAAAAGGGAATTTCCGCTTCCTAAAACATACTTTTTCAGATATTTACAATTAAGGAATATTTTATCAAAACTTAAAGAATGGGATAGAGTCTTGGAGCCGACTCCAATTGAGATCTTCATAAAAATGACATCAGGGAATGGGGATAAGAAAGTTACGTAATTTTTATCAAATATTTGTAGGCATGAATTTGAATAATACACTACAGATAAAGGGAGATTTTAAACTGAAATTAATACAGAAATACCACAGGACATATGGGACGAATATGCACTGAAACACATCTAGTAACCAATTCAAATACATGGAGGGAACGAAGATGGAAGGTAATTACGAGATTTTTTCTGAAACCCAACACGCTCATATAAATGTTGGAGAACAAATTGTGGCACACAAATTGGTAACCATACACACATATTTTGGACATGCCCTAAATTACGAACATTTTGGGAGGAGCTGTCTCAGGCAGTATTCCAGTATTCCACCAAAATTTCAAAAAAGATTCCAAGTGGCACTACTGGGAGCAATAGAGGAAGGCATTGATGGAAGAGCTACAAAATATATTTTATATATATTTATACAAATATTGCTAACAGCAGCAATTAAATGCAACATAATTAAGTGGTTAAAACCTGACCCCCCCCCCAACACATTTTATTTGATTGTTTTATTTATAAAAAGAAAAGAAAATCTTTATCTTTATATTATTTTGATGAAGTATTTGTAAACCATATAGATACAGCTGAATTTTTTTTAAACAGCAGGCTCAATTTTGAATATGATTGCTTAAGTTGCTGAAACTTAAATAAAAACTAAGTTAAAAAAACATATATACAGTATATCCCTCCCAATACTAAATTACTCCTTTAGAAATATTAATAATAGTGGACATCATATTCTATTGATAGATGGAATTATTTGACTTGACAGACGATTAAGTTAGTTGAGTTTTTTGGGGTTTTGAGGAGAAGGCTCAATACTGCTCTAATTAGAGACCGACAGTGAAGCTAACATGAAAAAAATCAAACATTTCATAACAAAACACACATTGTGCGATCCTAATATTGTTGTTCACCCCATATTGGCTGTGTGTGTGTGTGTGTGCACAATTAAGCTGGTGGGCTGCATGACAGCAGTGACAGTGAGGCTGATGAAGAGACTTCCATAATGCATCTCGCCAGGTTGAAAATCAATGAATGGATAGACTTCCAGCTGGAAAGTGAGGTAAGAGTCATTGATTAGCAGTTCTATTGAATTCCTTATGACCGCAAGAGTTTATGCGTTGGCATGTGCATGACTGGAATATCCAATACATATGCCCAGTGTACCTATACCAATATAGTCATCTGTGACCTCTTGTTATGTAGGCCATAACCATCTCAGGGTACCCACGGAGGTAAAATTATTAAAAACTCTTAAATTAAAAGATTGTCGATTTAAAGTTTGCATAGGTCTTAAATATTCTTTGCGACTGCCGGGAGAGGAAAAATAAACCTCAAACCAATAAATGGGAAATCTTTGTGAATTAAATATTTATTTGCCTCCCGCACCATGCATGAGCTGTGTTGACCACTGCTGTAGTGTACTGCAGGATACCTTTGTTGTCAGACAAGCAGCACTGCTGAGATGAACTGAAAGATGGCTTGATAGCTTGGATTGTAATCCTGATTGACTGTACCTGTAGGTTACCAACTACCATACTATATATTGATCCATGTAACAAAATGCAGTACAAAGGTATAACCAAATACATAGCTTTATTGGCACTAAATGGACAGTTTCTACGAATGAGTAGCCTGTTAGTTCCAACTAAACCTAGGGGCTGCATCAATGTGCCTTTACACATCATGGCTAGAGCTTCAGAGCTAGAGCTAGTGAATAGCCCGATTTTATGAGGAGCACTTGTGAAGCATCCCTCTACAAAGTCCAAGCTATCGACCAGGGGCGATTCTAGGATCAGCCCTTCAGGGTGGCTTAGCCCCTAACGAGAATTTGAAATGCATACAGAACCTTGCAAAAGTGTTCAACCCCTTGCTAAATACTAATTTCACTTGATAACAATTTATGCATTACTATTTTATTTATTTAAATGTACAACAATATTACTTTTACTAAATAACTAGTTAGTAACATTCGTTTTAGACCACAAAATATGTTGTAGGAAATGAATAATGGAATATGCTGTTGGCCAAAGTATTCAACCCCTTTCACAAAGCTGAACTCAATTAGATACACAATCTTACCTTCAGAAGCAACCTAATTACTTGGGTGGCCAATTGTAATGTATACAAATAATGGTTCAGAATGAACAATCACAGATTTCACTATAATACACCTGTTTTAAAGACCCCAATTTAGTCAATGAAACCTAAGGCAAAGACTCAATCATACTGACAATAACTTTCCAAAGTAAAATATCAAGTTATAGCAAGCAGATATGAGGAGACATTTACAAAAACATTGTTTCAGTATCTGAACCAGATTGGGACTGTCCATATCATAAACCAATGAAGAAAACGTTTTTGACTTCATACAAACTCACTTTATTGTGCAGACAATGGGCCATCACATGGCCTCACCCATGCACCCCAATCCAAAAAGTGATCAATTGGTTTATGGTCTATTGCTTAAATCTTGCAGTGGCAGTTATCCAGTTCAAGCCATGTTTAAAATGTAATGAAGAGTCTGTGCTGAGACTTGGAAAATGAAATGAAGTGCATGCAACTTGATAGAGCTCAAACTGATTTGCCAATGTGCACACAACTGCGTGTGTGTATGTGTTACTGAAATTAAGAGTTGTCCATTTGTTCATCTACTCTCTGCTGACCATTGTAGACTGGGTAATAAAAGCATTTCCTTCTATAAATCAACTATTCAATTATGTGACTATTAACAAATGTAATAAAAATTACATAGTTCATTGAATGGCGCATATTAAGAACACAGTGTAGAATTTAGTGGCAAGTTTCTACAGTAGCCCAAAATGGACAAACAGCTCGAGAGGATGCGATTTTAATTCATGGAACAACCATAATCGCTTTCTTACTGGTAAGCCATGACTAGTAGTTTTACAGACAAAAAACTAAATACAATGTATAAATCTATCAATCTAACCTTATTCTCACTCAGGGAGAGCTCTCCGGCATGACAGCATGGAGCACCATCTGCATGCCTCAGGTGGCTTTTCCCACTCCACCTAGGTGACTTTCCTCAGGCTCCTCCAAACCAATGGACACAGGGTGGTAATGTTTAAAATGCGGTTTATTGTAAAGGTTGCATAGAATGAGGCATGCAGATGGTGCTCCATGCTGTCATGCCGGAGAGCTCTCCCTGAGTGTGTGTGGTGGAGGCTGGCTTAACCTGTGCACACTGATTGCTCAATGTGCAACAGGTGTGCAGCCCCACCCAGCCCCAGAGTCCAATCAGTCTGACTCGGGCCAGGTGAGGCTGCTTAAACCAGCCACCATCCACACACACTCCCACAGCAACATGCACAAAGTCCCATAATTCAATAATTTTGTTGCAGCTCCAGAAAAAAGGTTTCAGGATCATACTACAGTCCAAATAAATTGTTGCGCTCATTCTGTGGAGTCTGATTGGAGTGTAACAGTACCCACCTACCATGTTAGTAGAAGAACTGAATACTCATGACTCGTCACACATATCCGTCCTACCCTCATCAGGCAATGTCAACTATATCTCCTTTTCTTGTTATTTCCCCTTTAAAATATGCTTAAATAATAATCTAAAAATAATAACATATATATGATATATAATAAAACAATAATATGATAATTCAGGCTTTCAATGTCATTGTGTTGTCCTCTAAACCGTTTGTTAATATATAATGTGGAAATTACATGTAAGTTGAAGATATTTTAAGAAATTTGATCTTGGAAGGATTTTAAAAAAGTTGAGTTATTATTAACCAGATCTGAGAAGGTCTTAATCCCATGAGCATACCATAGATGCAAGTCTGGTTCAAACAATGCTTTTGGTAAATCAAGGTTGTCTACAATAGGAGAAAGTTTGTCTATTTGAGATTAAAATCAGAGAAATGCCTTGCAATCTTACCATGCCAGAAGGGAGTTATACAACACATACATTTTTTATATATTTTCTACTTTAACAAAGTTCAACATTTAGCTTAGCCAATGTCCAACATTTTGCATCCAACTGGATCCATTCAGAGTCTTGTCTATTTGTAATCCGTGTTGTCATTTGTCGGATTTGGGCAAACCAATAGTACCACTGAATGCAGGGTAGAGCAAGACCACATTTAGATTTAAGATGGAGAACCCAATTCTAGGTTATCATTAGGTGAGTGTTACTAGGCAGCGCCTAGTACAAACGGTACATACGACAATCGCAATCCCAACAATATCATGACCACTACCATCATTGCCACCATAATTAAATATAGACCTCATTATAACCAATAAAATCTCCCTTGTAGTGGAACTTTTAGTAGGGATCAAATTTGGAATTCCCAGCATTGGTTCAGAAGATGCTGTAAATCAAAACGAATCGGCTGCCATATCTTGAAGAAAGTTTCAGGATTCCCTGATAAATAACGTATCTCTTTCATTTGAAATATGCTTGTGAGTTCAGTTAACCACTTTTTTAAACCTCTCTTGTTTAGCTCTCTTGTTCCACAGGCACAAATTAGTGTGGCATTTTCCCAACACAAATTTGTTTTGTCATTTACTCTAGCATTCACACTGTATGGTTGTCATGGCAAAAAATGGGGTCCATATAGGGTGAAGTTGATTCTGTGAAATAATTTTACGTTTAAAATGGGGTGTGCATTCCAAATGATAGGTCTTGTTGAAATGGTCTCTCAAAACATTAAGTTCCTGGTTGGATTTGAACCATTTACCTTTTGCTTTGAAGGTCAGTGCTCTACCCACTTAGTTATTAACAGACATTTCACTTCAAGGTTAGATTGGTAGATTCTTAAAAAGTAAGTGTGTTATGCAGACCATTTTTGGAACGTGACAAACAAATGAAGTAATAACCTATTTTATTGATTGATGGGGATAATCTCAAACATTGATAGGTATAGAGTGAGTTATAGACCGGAATCTAACGACAAACCTCTGGAATAGACACCATATGTTCAAACCAATGAGAACGGGAAAATCCGTAAATTTTTGAGAAGTGGGCGTTTTCATTTTCTCTGGCACTCGCATTGTCTGGTATTAATGGGAAAGATGGGGTCCATGTAGGGTAGAATTGGCTATGGCTTCTTCCATCCAATGTGGCAGTGTGCTGAAAAGTATTTTGGGCTGTAGCCATACTGTTTTGAATTTCAGAACTCTTTTTATAACTTTTACTAATGAGGCTCCAGAGATTCCAAGAAAATTTGGTAAAAATAGATAAGTCTTCTGTTTGACCACATGTCAATTTAACAACAAATTAGCTTTTTTGGATTATATGGAGCCTAATTAGCTAAATTGATCAAAAGAGTTCTGAAATTCTAAACGATCTGGCCGCTACACCCAAAAATACATTTCAGCAAACCGCTGCATTTGATGGAAGTAGCCATAGCTCCCAAACACTCCTCCCAATTTGAACGAAACCTACTTTTCTGGTCTGTGCCTTCCATTTTAAAATTTGTCATTGACTCAATTTGACCCTACATGGACCCCACTTTTTCATCACAAATGTGGAGAAAACACCCACTTCTCAAACATGTACTGCTTTTCCCCTGTTCTTTCTCACTGCCCAATGGCTCATTGGTATGAGCATATGGTGTCTATTCCACAGGTTTGTGCTTTGATTCCGTTCAATACCTCACCCTATACCTATAAATGTTTGAGACTATCTCCATGTCCTCCATGATTTAGGTTGAAATAAAAAAAGATTCTGATGTCATTATTCTTATTTAAAGAAAAGTGATATTCTGCCACATTCTTTAGTTTGTCATGTTTCAAAAACCTTTCATGAAAAAATCACATTCAAGGGTTGACTACTTCCAGCGTTAGGGGTGCTTTGGCTTAATATGGGGCACAACCCCACACTGTAAGTAAGTTGGCAGAAGGGTCGAATTTCAACTATGGCTCTGTTGGTGCCGAAATTACTATAGGGGGCGCTTATAATTTCCGGTCAAAGTCAAACAATCAGCCCCGCTGCCCCAATGCATATACAATTCTGAAACTTGGTGTACATGCCTTATTTCGCATGCTGAAAATGTTTGCCTCTTGGATCCTTAATGTCCGTCAGGATAGATTTTGCTGTACAAATGAAATTGTCGGATCAACCAAAACTCCAAATTACCCAAAATCTCATACACATGCCTTACTCAGTTATAATTGAAATTTTGAAAGAATAAAAAAATGGCAAACTTGTGCGAAAATGTAAAATCAATATTAAATCAATCACAATTACACCTGAGAAGTAGTCAGGGACCTGACACTAATTGGCTCACATAGAGGCCACCCTCCTTAACACGTGTAAAAATTGCATGTCGAAAAAATTGAACTTGAAACTTGCCAGGAACATAGAGGACGCCTCCCTTAACATGTGTACAACATTTTGTGTTGATATCTCATTCCATGACATCACAGTGTCAATTACAGTCATTTCTCTTAAGTGTACCACTTCGCCAGTAGGTGGCACAAAATCACACATAAACGGCATCTACTATTAAACCTGTGTGTGTGTGTGTGTGTGTCCAGGGGTGTAAACTTGTCACCTTTCGGCGAAATTCGCCCAAATAAATTAGCAAAAAGTAAATGGGGGGATGGGGGGGGGGGGGGGTGTCTACGTCTCATCCAAGTTATCAACGAGTAATAGCCAATGAGAGTCAGAGTAGGGCGGGTCATGACTTTGCCTCTGTCGTCTAAACCAGTGGTCCCCAACCTTTTTTGTCCCACGGACCGGTTTAATGTAGGCATTATTTTCACGGACCAGCCTTCAAGGTGTGGCAGATAAATACAGCAAAAATAAAATAACACGACCGGCATAAAAACGAATGTTAAGTGCATAAAAAATACAACTCACCATAACGCTGAATCAGTTGCCTCGTTTGCTAGCTTGTCACCACATATTATGCAGAGCGGACTTTGTGCGTGAGAGTCACCTGTTGCGATAAACCCGTATTTTAAGTATGACTCCTGGTATTGTCTGTTAAAAGAAGCTTTCTTTTTCTTGGAGGTCGTAGGCTCCTCTTCTGGCTCCTCAGTTGGCCTTTTCCCCTTTGTAAAGAAGCTCTCCAAAGACGTTTGTTTTTTACTCATTTTCGCTAGTTTGCGGGCTTATCTTTTGAGTAACGTATCACGTGACCAAGACAAGCGTCTTGACGTGTCAAGAGGCACAGGCGAATGTTACATCGGAGAAAGTCCGGTATTTTTTTATTTTTTATAAAACACCTTTCAGACTCTAATAATCAATACAACGGAAATAATATAAATTATTTATTCTTTCTGTGCGGCCCGGTAACAAATGCCTCACGGCCCGGTGGTTGGGGATCACTGGTCTAAACTCCGCTGCTGCTGATAGACCGTCTTGTGCCGCTCGTTTGCTCGTGCAAACTGCTAGCTACACTTACCGGCAGCGTGGAGAACACTCACTGTAAGCAACCTGTTTTTTAGAAGTAATTATGCGGGTGAGAAGGTTAGCTTGTCAACTTAAAGAGCCAGTGAACCCACTGTTATAGCTGGAATTTAACAGTGGGTTAAATTGAGATTTAAAAAAAAACACTGAGATTAAAAAAAAAAGTTTTGCCTTGAGAGTTTTAGGAAAGAGGGGCCGTTGTTATCCCCATGGTTACGACTCACGAAAGCGTTGTGATTTGTAGTACCGTCGTTGTGTACGAGCATTATAATGAGCAAAGTTGTATATGAAATGCGCCACACCCCGTAGCGTTATACTATAAGTGTCCGACAAGCTCAACTTTCTCTCGAACACCGCAGTCAACTGCTGCCCAGACAGAGCTCCACACGTCCACACACACCGCACCGCCAGTGGGTCACGGAAAGAACACCACCTGCGTTCGCAGCAGAGTGGAACATTCACGTAGTGTTTTGGGAATAATGGCAAAAACATAGGATTTTATCCCTTTTCTCTCCAAATTGGGGACTTATTTTAGTAACTGTGATAAAACGGCATAGATTACTATGTTGACGATCATATAAGACAATTTACTACGTTTGAAACCCCAAAATTGGTTTTAGTTGTGTTAATAAGTTTAAATAGAGGAGACACCTTGAACTAAGACACCAGGAACCGGAGGGTAGAATTGAAATAGGCGTGGACTACTTTAATTACACTTTGGGTTATTACAAATAGACTAGACAATAGGCATAACACGGCGGTATCTCTAAACATCAGCGCTGGACTTGGTTCTCTGAAGCGTGCTCCGTCGAGAGGGAGGTCGCAATGAAAGAAGAAGCCACGATCTCCGTGGATTGGTGTCTTTTATCGTCCCCTCGGGCGCGCGCAGGAGACAAGAGGCTTCGGAGAGCGCATGCCCGATTTGGCCCATGGGACCGTTTTTCGTCTCTGCCTGTTCTGTGTCCTGCATTTGGGTCCGCTTGTTCTGCCGTACACACAACAAAGAGCCCTTACCTCCCTGGGACTCCTTCGTAGTATTACTATTTCGTGCGAATCCAGTATTGAGTTTCATCCTTATGGTAAAGAAGAGGTCTATTTCTTATTTCTTGTTTATAGCTTGTTTGTTGGGTATGTCTACTTTAGCAAGGGTAGTTAAGCAAAGGAGAAACCAGAAATGTCTTTAGTCCAAGTCCTTTGGAGACTGGATATTTATTTCAATAACATATCAAATCAAAAAGAGATTACCTTACAGAAGTAGTCTTACATGAAGAAGAAAAAATAAAAACATCTTCTGCTGAAGGGAGCTGGCAACTTGGATCCTTTGTCCTTTCCTCCTGCTTCGTCCACAGTCTTGATCTTCCTTGATCCTCCCCCTAAATGTCGCCTTCTAATGTACTGTATCCCCATCTTTTATAGGGAAGCTCTAATAGGCATTTTTCAGTTTTATTACCCAGTTTATACAATAGTCAGCAAGTTTTTTGGTTAGACTAGTTTAAACAGTTGCTACTCTAAGTGCACTTGCTACAGGTTGCTCGAAGTTGGAAAGCCCCCAGCAGCAAGGTGCACTCTTCAATGATGTCATCGTTTGTTACCGCTTCATACTGAATACATACATTTAAACAATACAAAAGCACTTTTTTGGCTGAAACAACTCATTCATGTAAAAAATCATAAGATAAAGAGATTACAATGTTTGGAAAAAAGATAAGATATTCATACAAATAGTAAATACATTATTTTTTTTGTTATGAGGTTATGTAATATAAAATAAAAAAAATAATAAAGTTACTGTGGGAGTGTGTGTGGATGGTGGCTGGTTTAAGCAGCCTCACCTGCCCCGAGTCAGACTGATTGGACTCTGGGGCTGGGTGGGGCTGCACACCTGTTGCACATTGAGCAATCAGTGTGCACAGGTTAAACCAGCCACCACCACACACACTCAGGGAGAGCTCTCCAGCATGGCAGCATTAGCTGCATGCCTCATTCTATGCAACCTTTACAATATACCGAATTTTCACCACCCTGTGTCCATTGGTTTGGAGGAGCCTGAGGAAAGTCACCTAGGTGGAGTGGGAAAAGCCACCTAGGTGGCGTGTAGGAAGTGGAGTTTGCTACAGTTACATTTTGGCATACAGAGTAACAGCATAGTATAATGACATGAGTATATTGTACAAAACTTGTTCGTAGGCACATTCTTAAAAAAACGCTCTTTTTGCTTATTAGTTTAAATTGGGTCCATCAAATCTTGACCCCCTCCATTCCTGAACTCTGTTTCAACCCCTGTACTTTTTTCTTTCACTCCCGTGCAGGTTTTTCCTGAGTCAGTGGTTTTACATCTAGCCCCGCCTCGTTTGGCTCTACCGGTGGCTCGCGTGTTCCCATTGGTAGTAACTGGGGGCTTGTATTCTCTTCCCCCTCTGGGGTGGAATTCTCCTGACCTTTGGTGCTACAGGAAGGAGTTCCCTCGCCGACAATACGAGGAAGGAGATCCCTCGGCAGGGACACGAGGAGGAGTACGCCCGGCAGCGACACGGAGGAGTGTCCAGGAGTTCGGCAGTCCCCGACCGCGGACGACAAGTGGACTTCCCCCACGAATGAACGGAGGGTCCACGGGAACCCCCGGCGGATGTACCGGACCGTCCCCGGAGAGGCGACGGAGAGTGCCGCTGAACTTTAATTAATTAGTTTGGTGTTAGGGACGGCCTAACTTATTATTTATTTAATTGTTTAATAAATACGCCTTTTTTTTGGGCTTAAACTGACTTCCGGTTTGTGTTCACTGGGGGGAGACTACCGCGTAGTGGAACCGGGTTGCCACAGTGGTAACCCTGGCCCCTAATTTCCAACATTATTATTTAGCAAACAAACTACAGTACATTACAAAATGGATCAACAAAAATCAATGCCAAACCCATATGGCTTGAAATAGATCATCAGAATTCAGAGACCTACCCTTCCAAACAGTTAGAAACAGGTGATGTCAACAATTCTAAAAGCCTGGTGGAAGATAAATGCAATGAAAAAGTTTGATATAACACCCTGCAAACACCCCCCCCCAATCTGGTAAAATCAAGACTTCCTTGTCAATAAAGCACCAATCAAAGATTAAATCTGGAATAAAGAAGGAATTTCCAATTTACATCCCATTTTTAATAACAACTCTCCTCAGCTTTCAAGAATTGACCTTTCTACATACAGAAAGCAATTTCTACATACAAAATCAAAAATGCGCTAAAAGCTAAAATCAATATTTTATTAAATATATTCAACAACCACCTTTACTCTACTCTTCTTATTAAAATATCAGATTCCAAAAAAAGCGCTCAAAAATACATAAACTCCTGACTGCAATAGAGCCAACCATTGCCATACCATAAAACAAATGAGATTGTTACTTTTCCATCTCTACTGATGCCAGCTTCTGTGAACAAATCTACTCCAACACTTTCACCGTGACTTAATCTACAAATCTAGTTAATACAATACAAATACACAGAGCAAATCTCACTCAACATAAAATGCACAAAACGGGCCTCAATATCTCTGACATATGTTCTCACTGCTCACTCACTACCGTAGACATCTGTACCCATGCTAAATGGCACTGTCCACTGGTAAATCAATTCTGGGAAACATCACCCACACCATGTCTTTGGTTCTGGACTGCACCATCCCACCATCCCCAAACCTCAGCGATCTAACAACTCACAATATTATGATTCAAAACCTGTTTTAGTCACCCTTGCCATCGCCATGAACACAATATATATATATATATATATATATATATATATATATATATATATATATATATATATTACTGTTTACAAAACAAAAGCATAAACTTACACCATTACGGACTAAATTAATCACAGCACACATCACACAAAAAAACGACAGGCTCTTTAAAAAACCAGTCTGAATACTTTTTACAGATCTGGAAACTAATTATTTCCTTTCTAAATGTGCCTGTGAGCTAACACCACTCCCAAATACTCATGCATGTACAGATACTGTACACACATACATACTTATATAAACACTGACACTGATGCACTTATAAATGCACAAATATAACACCCCAATCTATTCTTACCTTATTACAACTTCCTTTCCCTATTCTCTTATGATCCCTCATTATTCTTGTGATTTTTAATATCTTTTTCTGTTTAGTTGCTAACACAACATTGTTGTCCCCTCCATTAACAAATCAGATGTAATTTTGACTTTGTTGCTGCCGTCCAATTAGCTGTCCAGCCTCTGTGTGAGAATGTGTGCATGTGCATTTGATTTTGTTTGTCGGTTAATCAGTCTAGTCAGTCCATTTGTCTGACTGTCTTTCTATCTTGTATATTTTTACGTGTCTTTATTAATGTGGCGTATGGGGGGCGTGGCTTAGCGTCGGCTGCAGACTGGGGAGCGGGGCGGCTCAACCAGGGGAACTGACACAGCTGTAGGAGGTGAGCATAATGATGAAAAAGTATATAAATACTGACGTGGAGTTGTGCTCGCTCTCCTACAGTGAGGTCGGGTCCTGCTTCGCGGTCGGATGGAAAGCGATCACGAAGTCCGTTGAGTTTATTAAAGCATTGCAACGTGTGTGTGTAGCGCAGCCCGATCCGTGGAAATTGGGCACTCGGTGTCCCCTCCACTGCTGAATAATAAGCTACACGTGATCGCTTTTCCCTCTGTACACGTTTCCCTCTGTTCAAACCCTCTGGAGTAACGTAGACTTTGCTACAATTATTTCTTAACCTAGGTAAATTTGTAGTTCTTTAGTTCTATTTTCATTAATTTTCTTTGTCTGTTCTGGGGCGGCTTCACTATTTTATATATATATATATATATATATATATATATATATATATATATATATATATATATATAAAGAAATGTTGGCAGCATAGCTTTCACTAAAGTTAATCCTGCTTTAAGTACAGTGAGGCCACCAACATGAAACTGTGATTTATTGTTAACAGTTTTAAAGGTTTGAATAGTTCAAATAACACAACTTGTGTTTGAAGAAATCAATTAAACAGATCCAGAAAATATTTTTAAGTAGATTATTAATTAATTAAAATATCAAACAGTTTTGGGCTAGGACAATAACACAACTTAAAAAATATCAAGCAGAAACTTTTAAGTATTGAACTTAATACAAGCTACAGAAGATGCCTGTTAATCTTAATCAAAGCTAAAACATTGTTATTATTTAAGAAGTACAGTTAAACTTAAACTAAGTCCAAACATATCACCACTGTTTTTGTAATCAAATTAGATGGGTCATGGTGTCATTAACAATTCAATATTAGTTATATCTAACACAGTTAATAGATTTCCACCGGGTATTGGAATTAGAGTCATATAATTGCAATTGTAAAAACAATCTTTGCCGATTCATTCACAAATTGATTCAGTGCCATTCTTCAGTTATCTTGCCTTCTTTGTCATCTTCTTTATTCTATAATTTATAAAGGACACAACATACTTCCTGTTATTACATGTAAACAGAAAGGCACGGAGACATGGAAACTAAATCATACATAATTATTAGTGTGTACAAATTTAATATTTCCTTGGTGGGTCTTTAAATAAACATACCTGTATGACACCATCTGGACTACAGACAGGAGACTGAGAGGCATCTTGGTTAGGTAAAGTGGTTCTACTGCTACAAATTCTCCAGGATGATATCTCCTGAGATCCCTCAGACAGCATGGGCCAGGGCCGCTGACCAATACCAGCTGGTTGAAGCAAGCCCACTGCTTGTTCCTCTGCTATAAGGACCTGCGATGAAAAAATTGATATTTAGTTTCACCACCTGCGCACTGAGTTTTTGAAATTACTCAGCTTGTGACATTCAAATCACACTAATATCATTTAGCATTGCGGTTCAGTTTTTAGGAGCAATTTGAAGGCAGACATACAGAGACCAGGGCACAGATTGTGGCTTCATCTTGCTGTGACAAGGGTTTTGATGGGGATCGCATTCTTCTGAGAAACATGCTGTGCCACTTCTGCCTGAGCTGGAACACCAATTTTGCTGTCTGACAATCAGTTAAGAAAAAGGATAAACATGGACACATGACAAAAAACATGAAACAAAACAAAGGTTATGAATGTAACTACGGCTCCTGATGATCACATTAGCGCTATAGCTTGCATTGGCACCTGCATTTTCATCATGCCCATGCGCAGGTTGAGTACCAATAAAGTTATCTGCCACCTCTGTGATGTAGATCACATGCCCCCACTATGAACTACATGTACACGCGGAAAATATTTAGTACAAAATGTTTCCATTTCGCAAGACACTTTTATCCAAAGTGCCCAGGTAGATACATGTCTATGTCTGTGGTCATGAGTCAAACAAAAAAATTATTGGGGTTTAAAGGTAATTTGTGGGCAGGTCAGTTAAAATATACAAAATAAGCTGAGAAAGACTAACCAGCCAAAACATGCCAAAAAAGAATCCCCCCGCTTACCCCTCCTTTTCCAACAATTACGACAGCCTATTCTGGCCTGTATTGTGTAAGGTGCCAGTAGGTACCTTACATGCAAAAAAGCATGTATTAAATTAATTTTAATCACACCATGGTCGATTTTTCATTGCTCTGGCCTGCGAAAAAATCTGTTTAACCAATCAGAATGTGGTATCTTAGTCAGATGTTTATCTTTATCGCAACAGTTTCGTTTTGCATACCAACTTACTCCGAAAGAGTGATAGTGTCACGTCACCCTCTGCCACCATCTAGTGGCGCCGGCTGCCACTTCACCATGTGCTTCTGTTTACCTTCCCTCGTCAATCACCCACGTGCACTCCGGTCTTCACTCCTGTCCACCATCAGCTAATCAGCGCACTCTACTTAACCCTCGCTCCCCAAGCAGCCGGCGCCAGATCGTTGTGTTCCAACCTTGAGTCAGTACCACGTTCCCGCATTAAGTATAGAGTTACTTTATCTTTACCCGTACCTTGCTTACCCTTAACTTGCCTTTACCTCTACCCAGTTTTCCTGATCATCTACCCGATTCCTGTTACCAACCTCCGGACTGCCTTCCCGTTGTCGATTCACGCCTGCAAAGACTCCCCGCCTGCTCCCGTCTGTCTGTCTGCCTGACTTCTTGCCTGCCAACTGCCTGTCCGACTACCCGCCTGCCTACGTCCTTCTGCCTGCCTGACTTTCCGCTCTGCCTCTTCCCAGCAAGGAGCTTTGTTGGAACAGCACCGTGAGACTCTAAAGGACATCATCGGCGCAATTCGTGGTCTAGAGATTGGCCTTGCCTCTGTCCAGACTCAGCTCGGTGCTCTAGCTACACCACCTGTGTCTCCACCCCCGCCTGTTGTTCCAGAGACTGCGTCGGTCCGAGAGCCCAAGATCCCGACGCCGGACAAGTATGAGGGGGATTTGGGAGGATGTAGAGCTTTCCTCATGCAATGTGAGTTGGTCTTTGACTTACAACCCCTCTCATATCAATCTGATAAGGCGAAGGTGGCCTTCGTTATGGAACTGCTGCGGGGAAAACCTTTGGAGTGGGCGTCTGCTTTGTGGGAACGAACGGACCCGTGTCTATCGTCGTACCGTGAGTTCTCTGCCATAATGAGAAAATTGTTTAAACATCCCGTCCGAGGAAAGGACGCTTCGAAGCGGTTGTGCTCGCTGCGTCAGGGGTCACGCAGCGTAGCGGAGTTTGTGATCGAGTTCCGAACATTGGCCGGTGAGAGTGGGTGGAACGAAGAGTCTCTTCAGGCCATTTTTCATCAGGGATTGTCTGAACAATTAAAGGATGAATTAATCTCGTATCCTGAACCTAAGGACTTAGACGAATTAGTGGCTTTATCCATCCGGGTCGATAACAGGTGCCGAGAGAGAAGGAGGGATAAACGTGAGAGGTTTTCCAACCATTCTCCGGGTCGCCAGTCTTCCAGGTATGGAGCGGAGTTGGGGGACCGAGTTACGTCCCAGGAGTCTAAGGGAGAACCGCGGTTGTACGACTCCGAGCCCATGCAAGTAGGCCGAGCTCACCTGTCCCCGTCCGAGCGCCAACACCGGCGAGCTACCAGAGTCTGTCTGTACTGCGGTCTTCCTGGTCATTTCATTAGTGCCTGTCCCACGCGTCCGGGAAAAGAGCCGTCTCGTCAGTAATTCGAGGGGTTCTGGCGAGTCGAACTCTTATTCCCTCTGTTTTCCGACCTCAGTTAGATGCCGTTCTCTCGTGGCAAGGCCAGGCGATTCCACTCTCAGTTCTTTTCGATTCAGGGTTCGACGAGTCATTTATTGATAGTGAGTTGGTTAAACAACTCAAAATAGATACGACCCCGCTTAGTTCCCCTATCGAGACTCAGGCTCTCAATGGAAAGTCCCTCGGCCGTATTAAGCACCAAACAGTACCGGTTTCCTTGTTAATCTCGGGCAATCACCGCGAGACACTTCCACTTCATATTATGGACTGTCCCGCTTCCCCAATAGTGTTGGGTTTCCCTTGGTTGCGAGAGCACAATCCTAACATCGATTGGCAATCGGCCCGTATTACGTCCTGGAGCCCTCACTGCCTTTCCCACTGCCTTCGCTCCGCCTCGCCTCCCCACGTCGTTGAATCCACGAGACCATCACTTCCTGACCTGTCCGCGGTTCCAGATTGTTACCATGATCTCGCGGAGGTTTTTAGTAAGACTCACACTCTCACCTTGCCCCCCCACCGCCCATACGACTGCTCCATAGACCTCCTTCCGGGCGCACCCCTGCCTAACAGTCGGTTATTCAATCTCTCCCGCCCGGAACGGGAGGCTATGGAGCAGTACATTCAGGAATCCCTGGGCGCGGGAATTATTCGTCCTTCCTCTTCTCCGGTTGGAGCGGGGTTTTTTTTTGTTGCTTAGAAGGACCATTCCCTCCGTCCTTGTATTGATTATAGAGGCCTGAATGGTATCACCATTAAGAACAAATACCCTCTGCCCCTGATCAGCTCTGCCTTTGTTCCCCTCCACGGGGCCCAGATTTTTTCTAAACTCGATCTACGTAACGCGTACCATTTGGTCCGCATCCGGGAGGGGGACGAGTGGAAGACGGCGTTCAACACTCCCCTTGGCCACTTCGAGTATCTAGTGATGCCTTTCGGTCTCACTAACGCCCCAGCCGTCTTCCAAGCTCTCGTGAACGACGTCCTTCGCGACATGCTGAACCGCTCGGTTTTCGTTTACTTAGATGACATCCTCATCTTTTCCGAGTCGTTGGAGGAACATAAGATCCACGTCCGGCAGGTTCTCCAGCGGCTCCTGGAAAATCGGCTTTTCGTCAAAGCCGAGAAGTGCGAGTTTCATGTCACCTCCACTTCTTTCCTGGGATACATCATCGGCCAGGGACAGGTCAGGATGGACCCTGCAAAGGTCTCGGCGGTTGCTGAATGGCCCACTCCCTCTACCCGGAAGAAGCTCCAGCAATTCCTTGGTTTTGCAAACTTCTATCGGCGGTTCATCCGCGGTTACAGTCAGATCGCGGCACCCCTCACTGCTCTGACCTCCATTAAGAGCCCTTTTCTATGGACCTCGGAGGCCGAAGCAGCGTTCCTCAACCTCAAGGAACGCTTCGTCTCCTCCCCGATTCTCGTCCAACCCAACCCTGCAAACCAGTTCGTGGTGGAGGTGGACGCTTCGGACACCGGTGTGGGCGCAGTGCTTTCCCAGCGTTCCTCCTCCGACCAGAAAATGCACCCGTGCGCTTTCTTCTCCCGCCGCCTGACTCCTCCCGAGAGGAATTACGACGTGGGCAACCGTGAGCTCTTGGCCGTCAAGTTGGCACTAGAAGAATGGCGACACTGGCTGGAGGGAGCCGAGCAGCCATTCGTTGTTTGGACGGACCACCGGAACCTGGAGTACATTCAATCCGCAAAAAGGCTGAACTCTCGGCAGGCCAGGTGGGCCCTGTTCTTCGGTCGATTTAACTTTACCCTCACTTACCGGCCCGGTTCCAGAAACGTTAAGCCCGACGCCTTGTCTCGCCTCTATTCCCCGGAGGATCCCAACCCGGATCCTGAACCCATTCTGCCCCCGGTTTGCTTGGTAGCGACACTTACCTGGGAGGTCGAGTCCGCCGTCCTCCAGGCCCAGGAACACCAGCCCGACCCGGGTACCGGTCCCACCGGTCGCCTTTTTGTCCCGGACATGGAGCGTTCAAGGGTCCTTTCGTGGGCACACTCCACCAGGCTCACCTGCCATCCTGGCGTGACCCGAACTCTGGAGTTCATCCGCCTGCGTTTTTGGTGGCCAACGATGGACACGGACGTTCGTGGTTACGTCGCAGCCTGCCCAACGTGTTCGCGCAGTAAGACCTCAACTCGGTCCCGCTCCGGTCTTCTCCGACCCTTGCCCATTCCCAGCCGCCCCTGGTCTCACATCGCCTTGGACTTCGTCACCGGTCTTCCCCCTTCTGACGGCAACACCACCATCCTTACCATCATCGACCGGTTCTCCAAGGCTGCTCATTTCCTCGCGCTCCCCAAACTCCCCTCTGCTAAGGAGACTGCGGAACTCCTCGTCGCCCACGTCTTTCGACTACACGGCATTCCGATGGACGTGGTCTCAGACCGAGGTCCCCAGTTTACATCCCAGGTTTGGCGAGCCTTCTGCACTGCTCTGGGGGCCTCGGTCAGCCTGTCCTCGGGATACCACCCCCAGACCAACGGCCAAGCTGAACGGGCAAATCAGGAAATGGAGGCGGCGTTACGTTGCGTCACTGAAGCGAACCCCTCCACATGGAGTTCCCAGTTACCGTGGGTTGAATATGCCCACAACTCCCTAGAGAACTCCTCCACCGGTTTATCCCCGTTTCAGTGCTCCTTGGGGTATCAGCCACCTCTATTTCCTTCCATGGAGGCGGAGATCGCCGTACCATCAGTGCAGGCTCACATGCAACGCTGCCAGAGGACCTGGAAGCGCACTCGGACGGCGCTCCTCCGGGCCTCCTCCCGTTCCCAGAAACAGGCCAACAAACGCCGCGCACCTGCCCCTCATTATACCCCAGGCCAAAGGGTTTGGCTCCGTTCTAAGGATCTTCCCCTCAAGGGAGAGACACAGAAGCTTTCGCCCCGTTACATCGGTCCGTTCGAGATTGAGGCAATCGTCAACCCCTGTGCTGTCCGCCTCAGACTACCTGCCACCCTTCGCATTCACCCCACATTCCATGTTTCTCAAGTCAAGCCTGTTTCCTCCAGTCCCCTGTCTATCCCGTCCCCGGCCCCGCCCCCTCCCCGGATCATCGATAACCACCCGGCCTGGACGGTGCGTCGTCTTCTAGATGTTCGTCGTCGCGGCCGAGGACATCAGTATCTGGTGGACTGGGAGGGGTACGGTCCGGAGGAACGTTCATGGGTTCCGCGGAGCTATATCCTGGATGCGTCCCTCATCAGGGATTTCCACCGTCAGCACCCTTCCCTTCCCGGGCGTTCGCCTGGAGGCGATCGTCGAGGGGGGGGTACTGTCACGTCACCCTCTGCCACCATCTAGTGGCGCCGGCTGCCACTTCACCATGTGCTTCTGTTTACCTTCCCTCGTCAATCACCCACGTGCACTCCGGTCTTCACTCCTGTCCACCATCAGCTAATCAGCGCACTCTACTTAACCCTCGCTCCCCAAGCAGCCGGCGCCAGATCGTTGTGTTCCAACCTTGAGTCAGTACCACGTTCCCGCATTAAGTATAGAGTTACTTTATCTTTACCCGTACCTTGCTTACCCTTAACTTGCCTTTACCTCTACCCAGTTTTCCTGATCATCTACCCGATTCCTGTTACCAACCTCCGGACTGCCTTCCCGTTGTCGATTCACGCCTGCAAAGACTCCCCGCCTGCTCCCGTCTGTCTGTCTGCCTGACTTCTTGCCTGCCAACTGCCTGTCCGACTACCCGCCTGCCTACGTCCTTCTGCCTGCCTGACTTTCCGCCTGACCTCGAACCATTGCCTGTCTGACTACGCCTTGCCCTGCCCTATTGTACTGTTATATTAAACGTCATAGTCAACCACACCATCTCCGCCTGCTGTGTTCCGCATTTGGGTTTACCAGTCGTCCCCCGTAACAGATAGCTTACTTTTAGTTATTGAACATGGAATCAACCTAAAAAAAAGAATGTCTCCAAAATATTGATGTGTTAAAGAATGCTTGTCATCACTGGCTATATGAGGGGCGTCCAAAAGAGGGTTAATCTTCTCGATCACATGAATATAACATGACCGTGTGCGTGGAAGTTGTGGAGCTTTGTCTGAATCAAAGGGTTGACTTTGCTCTTTGAAGAATGACGAAGCGTTCCCGTGTGAGCGTGAAACTGTTAAAAGTTCTGTAACACTATGATGGGCCTCACCTACTAGAGAGGAGACTCTTGATTGCATACATTAAATACTATTTTATTCTACAAATGTGTGCTGCTTTGCATTTAGAAGTCTCATTTGTCCTTTACTATGTCAAATGAATTGCAATGACACACTGCACATTTAATTGTATAATTGTTTACATTTGTGGCGAGAAAGTGGTCACGCTTAATGCTCTTGGTATTGGGAACAGATCTGGACTTTTATAGTCCTTTGAAGTCCCTGGTCATCCAAATCCAAGCATGTCAATGTGTTGACATACTTGCCAACCTTGAACCCTGAGAAATAGAGATTTTCCGAAACAGGGGGCTCTAGGTGTCCTCCACCAGGAACTAGATCTGTTCCGCAGACTTAAAAAAATAAAACTGTTTATGACAATATATATTTTTTTTTCTTAGCTCATAGACTTGATGAGTGCTGCCTTACAGATGGTCAATCACAACATGCAGCCGTCTCAATGTGTTGCGTTATGATTTAATCAGTAGCGTAACTTTAAACTGTTAGCCTACAGACAACCATCCCAGTCTCTTCGCGTTTTGATTGGATAGTAACTTCATATTAAACTATGACAATCCACGTTAACCAGCCACGTAGATACAGGCGGCAGATAAAAAGAGGGTTGGCAAGGATGTTCATAGATTCAAAGTTAATGTTGCTTGTCATCCATCAAAGTTTGATAAAGAACAAATAATATTTACTATGATAAAATGTTGTCAAATTGTTTACATTAGATTTTCCTGCGATTTACCGGCAGTGGCAGTGATATGGTATGAGCAGTTTGATTGACATCTTTAAGGCCCAACTGGGTCGAACCATTGGGCAAACGAGTTCAAAATATGTGTTATCAGGGACACCTGTGTTTATCTATTTATTAAGCCTCTGTGAAAAGCCAGCCGTTTAATTTGGAATCTCATGTAAAGGATGTGGGACCAGGACAAGTAGGCTAATGTTTGTGATTGGTCAGGCTTATGATAAGAGCCATTGGTAAATAAGGTGTTAAGTCACTCCTGATTGTAGATATCCCACCTTAATAACATCCAGCTCCACTACAGAAAAGCAGTTTTCTTTATATGCGTTTATCTACAGATTGGCTGGAAAACATTTATTACTTTGACTATGCACAGTCAATATTAAAAAGACCTAAGCAAACCTATGTTAAAGCAAAGTGCACATTTGGGTGACCAGGGACTCTACTTCCCATATTTCGAAACCTGTTACATATGCTGGTTTTGATTAAACAGTTTTTACATCGTGATAATGGAGATCTTGTAAAGCCATTTGAAAAAATGAATTAGCTTTTTAGTCACCACCACCACCACCACCACCTCTCATCCGATCAAATGCCCATAAAAATACGTTGATGGAAACAAAGATCCTTCAGCAGATTTACACTCCTTCAGCAGAATACACAGGCTTTTAAGGTAAAAGAGCATGTGCATGTGTATTACCTTATCGTATACATTACAACCATACATTATAACTTTTTCAGAAGTATCTGTGTGGAGTGTCTGTAGAGCAAAAATGAATACATGCCTCATCCCATAATACTTTATGTACAGTTTTGTATGCTTTGGCGTACCTATAGCTAATCTGAGTGAACATACTAACCCTGCTGATGAAGAAGCTGCACTTGTGGGTACTAGCAGCATATCTGTGAATGCTGGAGCTAAACATGTGGGTGAAAGAGCTGCCAAGTGGGGGCGTAAGGGTAAACCAATGCACATCATACGATGCCTAGGCCTGACACTTGGTACTGCCGACAGAACTCCTTCGGGGATCGCGTCTCTCGTTGGCGCCGAGGAATCTCCTCCTCATAGCGCAGAGCTCCCTCGTCCTCGTTTCGCCTTCCTCTCGTAAGCCACGCCGAGCGCCGCTTATATCGGCGTTTCGTCCTCTTCCGTCGCGGGTGTCGCCCATCTCGCTGATTGCGAGCAGCGCTAATGCGCTCCGGTGTGCGATATTCCGGAGAGCGGTGGTAAACTCCGTCTACCACCGCTCCCCTGAGCCGCCTGGGGCGCTGTCCTGGGGCCGGGTTGCCACAATACACACGCACTACAGTATAATATAAATATAAATAAACTCTGATGTCCGTAGAGTAGCTCCATCATCCACACACACTCCCACAGACAAATATATATATATACAACAAATAAAAAAAGACATACTGTATTGTGTAATACCTGAGGTCATCCATGTGGTCCATGTAGGACAACAAGGCTTTCTGGGTTTGGTGGCGGGCAAGGCCACCAAATGGTGGCCTTGCCATGGTTATTACTCCACTCACTCGGGGTTTTAAGGGTAGTATTTTAGTATTTTAGTAGTAGTTGTCTGTTGTTATAGTTGTTTGGTAGTTTTATACAGTACAGTATAATATACAGTACAGTATAACGTGGTGACACCGTATACAGCGGCACAAACCTGTTGGCCAGACTTGAATAAGGCCAGGATGGGGTCGCGTTGTCCAAAGTAGTCTGGGAAGCAGTTGCCTCGTGGATGGATAGTGTGGTAAACAAGCGTTCTCCCCCCCACACCCTGCAGGGTTTTGTAGGCCATACCTGGACCACAACATGTGGGTGTTGGGGTCCTTTGCCTTTACCGTGCGTCCGGCATGGATGGCCAATGAGGTCGCGTGCTGCATGTCAGTGAGGTCCAGTGCCACCGGTGCCTCGTCCTTTTGGCCAAACTTGTGTCACCGTGAACATAATGAACAGATCGTGGTCGTCTGTGCTGTTTGTGTCCAACAACCCCAACACAAACGGCAGGTCCTGTTGGAGGACATTCATTTTGGCAGTGTTGGCCAAACACTGTCAGCAGCATCCTGAACTGGATGGTGAGGGGGCCTACTGGGGGAATACTGTGCACATGCTAGTGGTTATACTGGGCCTACTGGGGGAATAATGTGCACATGCTAGTAGTTATACTGGGCATACTGGGGGAATACTGTGCACATGCTAGTGGTTATACTGGGCATACTGGGGGAATACTGTGCACATGCTCGTGGTTATACTGGGCCTACTGGGGGAATACTGTGCACATGCTAGTGGTTACACTGGGCCTACTGGGGGAATACTGTGCACATGCTAGTGGTTATACTGGGCCTACTGGGGGAATACTGTGCCCATGCTAGTGGTTACACTGGGCCTACTGGGGGAATACTGTGCACATGCTAGTGGTTATACTGGGGGCCCACATGGGCAGTGCTCCAGTGTCACCGTGGGCATGCTCTGTGGTTCCTTAACATATAAAGAAAATGTTGCTCCTACTTTGTACCTGCAGTGTAGACCCACAACATTACTATTAATGCATATGCAGAATATGAGCAGTAATAAACACAAATAGTCGTTAGTTTAGAATACTACATTTATTAAGAACCTATATAGACAGAAAACAGAACAGAACCCATTTGAACACAAATCCATCTGCCGTTTCTCGTCTTGTCTTTCGGCTCCTTCCCGGTCTCTGGAATCTCAGAGCCACGTTTTGATGGCAGCTCGGATACTGTGGCCCTGCTACTTTTTGTCACGGCATCTAAGTGAGAGAGAAAACCCGATTGAAATGTCAAGAGGTTTGGCGCTCATGAAGAACAGTCATACCTCTGACGTCCCGTTTTTCATTTTAAAAGTGCATGCGGGCACTCGGGAAGCTTCAGAACGAAGCGGCGACGGGGTCTGACCGGACGGCGAAGGGCTCTCCTGGAACTGATGTCGCGCACTTCCTGTAGAAGACGCCGCGCACGGCGATGAGCGACATGCAGTAGTCCTGGAAGGTAGAAGCCGCTGCTCGCCACGGGGCCGCAGCTCGTCAGCAGCGGGGGTTCTCCTTCCAGGTGCAGGGGTTCTCCTTCCAGGTGCAGGGGTTCTCCTTCCAGGTGTGGGGGGTTCTCCTTCCAGGTGCAGGGGTTCTCCTTCCAGGTGTGGGGGGTTCTCCTTCCAGGTGTGGGGGGTTCTCCTTCCAGGTGTGTGGGGTTCTCCTTCCAGGTGCGGGGCTTCTCCTTCCAGGTGTGGGGGGTTCTCCTTCCAGGTGTGTGGTGTTCTCCTTCCAGGGCGGGGAGGTGCGGGAGGCAGAGTCGGACTCGTGGTAGTACAGGTTGAAGGTCTCCTTGCAGGTGCGGGGGTTCTCCTTGCAGGTGCGGGGGTTCTCTTTCCAGGGCGGGGGTTCTCCTTCCAGGGCGGGGAGGTGCGGGAGGCCGAGTCGGACTCGTGGTAGTACAAGTTGAAAGTCTCCTTCCAGGTGCGGGGGTTCTCCTTCCAGGGCGGGGAGGTGCGGGGGGCCGAGTCGGACTCGTAGTAGTAGAGATTGAAGGTCTCCTTGCAGGAGCACTTTGGGGATGGAGCTGCAGTCGCGCACCGAGAACTTCCATCTCCACGTGGACGCGCTGGGCCCCGCCCGATGTCCCTGGTGCGCACCCAGTTCTGGTTGGTGAGGAGGGTGTTCATGTTGTCATCGCTCACCTCTTCCTGGGGGGGGGATAAAACAGTCATTATATATCCGTTGCTGAAATGAGAATAACACAATTATTGGAATAATGGAAATAAACGTTAGAGGAAAGTTATCTTCTTTATTTTACCAATATTGGGTGCTACATTGATGAATGAAATGGTTTGATAATGATCACGCATCTTTGTGGAACTGTGCCACTTTTAGACATTTTGAGTTGAAGATAGTGAAGACGAAGTGCTGTGGTCATGCTGAACTTTATCCGTGTGTCAAGATTAACGAAAACATGAGCTACTGTAACCCCTGCTTCCACACAGCCATGGTGCTTTGATGTCGATCTCCCTCTCTCGCTCTCCCCCCTGTACCCTTTTTCTATCCCAGCAGAGATGATGTAAATAAGCAATAGAAATCTGTTGTATTGTTGTGTGATGAAGGGAAATCGGACACACAAGTGTCTCCACTCTATTTTCTTGTTGTACCTTTAAATTGAGTTCTACGTGGACAGAGCGAACCCCTTTGCATGTCTGATGCCTCGCTGTGTTTGTTTTAATGCAGAAATGAAACATTTTATACCTGTAAGTGAAACATTTTCAAAAGAAGACAAAATGTCTTCTTAGGTATTAGGTTATAATTATAATATATTTATATAATTATTTATAGGTATTAGGTTCGACACGGTTAAAGGTATAAAATGTAACATTTCCACATTGAATCATCTAAAAACTACGAAACCCATGTTGTATAATGTTTCTGTACAGCGTCTGGAGGATGCAGACAGTGAAATGAGTCACGGCCTGGTAGTACGTGTTAACCTGGGTTAGGCCTGGTAGTCCGTGTTAATCTGGGTTAGGCCTGGTAGTCCTTGTTGACCTGGGTTAGGCCTGGTAGTCCGTGTTGACCTGGGTTAGGCCTGGTAGTCCTTGTTGACCTGGGTTAGGCCTGGTAGTCCGTGTTGACCTGGGTTAGGCCTGGTAGTCCGTGTTAACCTGGGTTCAGCGGAGGTCAAGACACACACTGTGTCCGTTCCGTTCACCCACTCGTATGCTGTTGTCATTTGTTTGAACGTATGTTTGTCTGAAAATACATGAGTTTCATTGTGCCCATCCATGTTATATCTTTGTTAACTCACATATGTGGTAGAGGCATTTGTTTTCTTTGGTTATACTATACTCAAGATTGTTTTTGTCACATGCCACTATACTGCCCCCAAATAATTACTTATACGCATATGAGAATGAACCAGACAACCTTCAGCCAATGCACAGGTTTTCTTGGGGACAAAAACACCATGGTCTACAAGTAAGACTGAAGATGTGTTTTAGTCTGCAGGACCAAGACAGTACTACAGTTGTACTGCAATAACCATGACCATACTGAAGTGAAACAAATAACATAACATAAGTACTGTAATGACGGTTATCACTCTCCTCATGTGTAGCCAGCTCCGCTCTTACTGAACCCCACGGTTGGATTGTTAATGCAAATTATAGCGCTGGTATCAGCTTTTTTTTATTTTATTTTTTTATCGTACCGCACCTTCTTCTACTCTGTACTCCAACTATTATGTTAAAAGGTCCACCCAGTAGAGCCCAAAGGCCCCTGTTCCCCTTTAGGCATGACGAGTAAGTGACCAGTACGACTATGAGCTCCAAATGCATGTTGATCTCTCTCTCACACACACACACACACACACACCCAGCAACTCCCTATCTTATTCTGATCACAGCGCTCGCTACAGTTTAGTGTACATGGCTGTATTTCCTTTGATTTGCTTTAACAGGTAACCAGGTCAGGGAGGGGGTTTGGTTATTGTTATTTGTATGTATGTATGTATGTTTTTTTCTTTTTTTACTGTGTTATGTAACTATGCATCTGTCAAAATGCAGAGAGAGAAAGGATTGTTCATGGAGTTTTTTTGTGGGGGGTTTGCAACACGCTGAAGTGGTGCCATAGTAAAAACCCATATGCCAAGTTGAGTAAATTGGCCAATAGGATGAGGTTAAAGAAATAATCCGGCCCGCAGGTATTTATCCTCCATTGGTTTGCATTCATCAGCAGTGGATAACCGCCTTACACCATCTTACAGTAATACCTCGTCAAACACACTCGCACATGGAGAACGACTACTACATCTCTGTCTCTGTCTCTTTATACCTCATGTATTCTGTATTCCAATGGATAGATGTTTAGAACATTTATTTATATTGTTTGGTGCCTTATGACGATCTGTGTTTTGTGTTTTCTCAATACTGTTTTGGGAAAAACCTACATCTGCATTACATATTCTTATACTGACAGTGAACATATCTGGTTGTTCATCATATTGTGTGATCCCTCTAACAAAACGCATAGGCAAATATAATTGTTAACAATCCAAATCATTGCTCCTTATGTCCACAAAATGATGACTTTTGATTGATGGGCGACTACCTATTTACCACGATTTGGCAAAGATGGCTTTAGCTCTAAGCAAAGTTATGGCAACGTTTCACAAGTAAGCAAATGGGGAATACCGATGGGTCTTAACACTTCCCAAGCTGAAAGGCCACCAGCAGGGGGAGCCGTTCACTCTCACCTTTAGAACTCCTCCTGGTTCTTGATTCCTTATACTGTTTGAGATTACTTGTATATTAATGCATTTATTTTCCTCCGTAGCACAATACAAGTGCACTTGTTTTATTTTCTGTGCAAATACTATTAGTATCTGTCCACCTACACATTTGCTAGGGTTGGGTAATTAATCAAAACCTCGCAGTGTTAAATAAGTTGCGTATTGTATTATTGGCTTGTTAAATATCTGGCATGTTAAATATCTCTAAAAACAATTCCATTTGGAATTTCCTTCCATTTTATGTAGATGAGCCACGTCTACACTAACATGTTGGTCTTCTAAGTTTAGCTTGGTGATGAATGACAACATACCGTAATTTCCGGACTATTGAGCGCACCTGAATATAAGCCGCACCCACTGAATTTTTAAAAAACAATTATTTTGAACAGAAATAAGCCGCACATGTCTATAAGCCGCAGGTGCCTACCGGTACATTGAAAGAAATGAACTTTACACAGGCTTTAACGAAACACGGCTTGTAAAAAATCGTTGTGCGTTTAAAAATCACCATCGGTGGAAGCTTTTCTCCCGATGCCGTGCAGCTCAGAACACAGGTGAAGTGCGTTTTTTCATGCCCAGTTGTTTTCAACGTGACAGATGATTCGCCTTTCCTGTTGACAGTCCGAGTGAGAGGCAGGTCAAACGTCAGAGGAACCTCATCCATATTTATGATGTCGTGCGGGCCAATGGAATGCTCCGCTATCTTTGCATCAGTGCATTTGCGGAAGTTTGAAACTTTTTCCTCGTAGTCGGGAGGGAGCTGCTGACACAGACTCGTCCGTACCCTGATGGACAGGCCTTTACGTCTCATAAATCTGAGACACCACGATGGTCCACCTCTAAAATCCTCAAACTTCATTGCGGTGGCGATTGTTTTGGCTTTCAGTCGGATCTGCACAGTTGAAACACCTCGGCCGTCTGCTCTCTGTGTGTTGACCCAGTCTTCGAGCTCATTTTCTAGTTCGGGCCATCTGCTTTTCTTCCCTCTGAAAGCTTTAGTTGTCTTCTTGCACTGAGTCAATTTCTCACGCTGCTTTCCAACGTCTTATCATCGACTCATTAAAACCAAGCTCCCGTGCAGCAGCTCTATTTCCTTTCGCAACAGCCAGATCGATCGCCTTCAACTTGAAAGCTGCATCATATGCATTTCTCCGTGTGTTTGCCATGATGAGGGTGACAAAATGACTACCGTAATCAGAATGACGGGAAGTTTGAGCGCGCTCGATTTAATCTAAACAGTAAACTAAAAAGTTACATTGTTTCACCTTCGGCAATTTCATTGGTCAAATGAAAGCTTCATGCCGCCAAAAAACTGAGCACCGTCACAGAATGTTTTTTTTTATTTGCTCCGTTTTTTGACGGCAAGAAGTGAAAACGGGGAAAATCCATAAATTAGCCGCGTCATTGTTTAAGCCGCAAGGTTCAAAGTGTGGGATAAAAGTAGCGGCTTATAGTCCGGAAATTACGGTAAGTTCTTCTTCTTACTAATAGCTACTCATCTTGGCTAGCATCAGTGTCAATCGCTCCTGCTTCAAACCCACCATTAGCATGCCATCCGATCCATCATCCGTCTTTAGAAAAGCCTTTAACGTTACCCAAGTTTACTTAGCATATTTATTTCAGAACACGGCGTTTGTATGACGCGTGTATAAGGTCATATAGAGAGCAGAATCAGAATGTAGTACTTGTAATCTGAAGAAACATATCCTTGTACTACACCACTGAATAACTGAAACTGACAGATCTGATAAAACAAATAAACCAGCGTTCAGATATTGATAACTGGCTGTGCAAAACCAATTTCTTTGTCAGGATGAGGGTAACGAGAGAAACGTTGTCTTTTTTATATAGGTTTGTAGGTTATGTAAATTGTTCTATCATGGATTGTAATTGTTGAATGACCATGTACGGAGGGAATACTTTTATTATAACATAATGGTAAGTCCTAGACCATCATGACATGACTAACCGAACACCTGAGGAGCGCACCAACGTCTGCCCATGCACAGTAGCAAGTACGGTGGCTGCCATGGGAGCATATTCAAATAGCATATTGTGAATGCTCAACAATAATGTTTAGATCAATGAATTTAAAGTCTTGTTTGAGTATTCAGTGTTTATTTCTAGTATGCATCTATGTAAAATGTTTTTCTAATCATATCAGATTTGAATGATTACAGAGTGACTAACATTTGTTCCATGTAGTTTTTAAACTATTTTGGTTAATGCCCAGTTAATTCCTGAAGTGAGAGTCTTCAACTCTTCATGTAAATGCTAATACATTCCCCTTGTATTTCTAAATTTATTCTGGGTCAATGCTCAAATTTGTTAGGGTACTGGAAAAACAGTAGAGACAGAAAATCTGAGCTTGGAGCTAAATGTGTTCAAGTGAACAGTGTCAAGCCAATAAGTACAAGTCAGAATGACCTGGGATCAGATAAGAGGTTGACATTTAGAACTTGAAAACAACTATTTTAAGAGCTATGTCGGGCAAAAAACAAGAACAAATGACCAATGAGCAAGCGTGGTTATGGAGGTATGGTTGGATGTGAGCTCTGATGAAATGCATAAATAGAGAAGTAAATGACATAGATGTTCCGTTTTTCCACACCCCACCCCTGGCTCTACATGCCACTGTACTTAATCTGCTCTTGTAATCTAAATTCTTACTCTCATATTTTTATATACGTTCTGTGTGTGTATATATTTATACATATATTTATACTTATATTGTTTGTTCTGTTTAACCTATTTAACTTATTTTAGAGAATTGACGTGCACCTACATTACCAAGACAAATTCCTTGTATGTGTAAAAAACGTACTTGGCAATAAAGCTTTTCTGATTCTGATTCTGATGTCTTATGTACAGTAAGACAGAGGGGAGACTCGAACTGACTGACTGCTATGCAGACAGACAGATAGACAAGCAGACAGACAGAAAGCTAGTCAGACAGACAGGCAGCTAGTCAGACACACAGAAAGCTAGGCAGACAGACAGATAGCTAGTCAGACACACAGACAGCTAGGCAGACACACAGCTAGGCAGACAGACAGCTAGGCAGACAAACAAACAGCTAGGCAGACAAACAGCTAGGCAGACAAACAGGTACCCTAACCGGACACCATCCTCTTATCATCTAATCCCCTGCGCCTGTGTTTGACTGTGTCATGCCTATGTATTCCCTCTGCTCCTCTCACCCCCTGCTGAAGCTTCACAAGTGTTTGCTCAACCTAAGTCCTGTGTCTCAGTAGTGTCACAGTCAGCTTCCTTCTGTTCATCCTGCGAGAACGTGGTTCTCTGTGTTTGGTCATCTTTAACACCCTGTATTATCCGCCTATTGAACTTGGCGTTTTGGAGACTTGGTTTCTCAACTTTCTTTTCTCGTGTGAAGTCGGTGTATTGTATTGTATCTGCCGATTACTTTGAGTAAAGAAGTCATTTTGTTTACCGTGTTTCCTTGCCTGCTGCTCCTTTCTTTACGCACCGCACTTGGGTCCACACCTTACCGTTCTCCGTCAGTGTTGAGTTATGGGGGAGCCCCCTCCCCCAAAGAGACCTGAGCTTCAATGACGGAACATGTGGGAGGGTCTCTCACATTCTAGCGCTTTTAATTTGATTCACTTCGTTTCAATCCAATGCAATTCGCAAATGCGTGTTCAAATATAAGCTAACAAAGAATAAATACGTTATAATATAATTTAATTATTTCAAAGTGAACCCCCCCCCATCTACTTGTGCAGTCACTTCAAATTGGTAACATTGTTCAGTGATTTTGATCATGTGATCAATCTAATTCTAACCCTACCCCTAATTCTGTGAACAGGGAGGTGTGTGCGTGTGTGTGTTTTGGGGGAGGGGGGGGTTGTCTTTTTTACATTCATCTCCACTTTCTTTTAATTGCCTTCACCTTTCATCTATTGTTTCCTGTAAACGGTAACCCCCGTCGTGTGGTATTGTCATTCATTATCGTCTTTGTCTCTCTCTGTATCTCTCTCTCTCTCTCTCTCTCTCTCTCTCCTTATGGTTTGCGATGCGACGCACACTGTTTAAATCAGAAGTCATACATCTGTGTCTGTGTGCTTAATCCAAAGCATGAGTGAGAACAGCAATGAAAATAGTTTAAATATGTCGTCATGCATGTGTTCTACACACAACGTTTTTGTGTTTCCGTTCGGAAAGGTTAACTTGCCGTGATCTTGCTTTTACAAGACTCCATCTAGACTGGATCCTTCTGTAATTTGTGTCAGTGCACTGATCCATATGTATTTTTTCTTGTGGAGGGTGACTTGTCTTTATGTGTATTCATCGTCTCTTTCCTTCTTAGTTGTTTCCGGCCAGCCGGTTGGGAAAGTCCTGTCCCCAGAAGACGGGAAGCATTGTTCAAGCAGCCCGGCGCTTTAGTCGACCCGTGGAACAAAAAGAGAGGACTTCTAAAGATATTGATGTCCTCATGTTTGATGTCCTGCTGAGAGCTGGAGCCATGCATGTATCAGAGATATTCATCTTGGTTATATGATGTCCTCATGTTTGATGCCCTGCTGAGAGCTGGAGCCATGCATGTATCAGAGATATTCATCTTGGTTATATGATGTCCTCATGAGAGGTGGAGCCATGCATGTATCAGAGATATTCATCTTGGTTATATGATGTCCTGCTGAGAGGTGAGCCATGCATGTATCAGAGATATTCATCTTGGTTATATGATGTCCTCATGAGAGGTGGAGCCATGCATGTATCAGAGATATTCACCTTGGTTATATGATGTCCTCATGAGAGGTGGAGCCATGCATGTATCAGAGATATTCATCTTGGTTATATGATGTCCTCATGAGAGGGGAGCCATGCATGTATCAGAGATATTCATCTTGGTTATAGGATGTCCTCATGTTTGATAATGATGATGGCTAACCCTGTGGCTAATCCTGCGGCTAACCCTGTGGCTATGCTGTGGTTAACCCTGCGGCTACGCTGTGGCTAACCCTGTGGCTAATCCTGTGGCTACCCTGTGGCTATGCTGTGGCTAACCCTGTGGATATGCTGTGGTTAACCCTGCGGCTACGCTGTGGCTACCCTGTGGCTATGCTGTGGCTAACCCTGTGGCTATGCTGTGGTTAACCCTGCGGCTACGCTGTGGCTAACCCTGTGGCTATGCTGTGGTTAACCCTGCGGCTACACTGCGGCTAACCCTGTGGCTAATCCTGTGGCTAACCCTGTGGCTAATCCTGCGGCTGCGCTGTGGCTAACCCTGTGGCTAACCCTGCGGCTACGCTGTGGCTAACCCTGTGGCTATGCTGTGGCTAACCCTGCGACAAATCACAAACCTTTATCCAGGCAGGTTTGATACCATGATTGCACAGAGAAGCGCCCTATGGGAGCACCGTTGGGGAATTCTTATAAACAACCAAGATGGCTACCTCAGCCCAAAACACTGTTATTTGTATTTCATAGTGTTGGAATTCTAGCTGAAACAGGGTGTTCCCTTACACTTAAGGGGCAGCGTAACCACGGCAACTGGTATGTCAATACTTGTCCTGTCTGTTTCTCCAGTTCCCACCCTCTCACATCGGCAACTGATGGGAAAGCAGCCGACTCCCGTCCTTCGAAAAGCGGCCAAAGGGAGGTTGACTGGTTGGGATGCTCACCATTTCCTGCCTCCTGGGCTCCATAGCCTTCACTGCTTCCATTGTGGGGGGAAATGTACACTTCAACGGATTTTTACGAGCTTTCGAAAAGATCACTATGCATGAAAGAAATGAAGAATGCAATGCGTCCGTATTTATTTATGAACTTCCCATTGTTGTGATAATTTATTGTCTCATATCATAAAGTCTCTTTGTTAAACACAACCGTTTCTGATCAATAAAGTTATGACAAAAAATGGAAGTTCACCTCAGCTACTTCCATTTTAAACAGCTGGGCATCCAAAATATTTATAACGATGCTAAATGATATTATACTATTGTTCAAAGGATAACAACATTGGTTTGATGTCTATGGAGGTGTACTCCAGCCTGACGAAGCTGTGGGGGTATCCTGGCAACCTCTCATCCCAGTCCATTGAAAAGGTCACTATACTATAACCAAGGCTTCTAAGGTTAGCACTGATTTGGACAAGAGAGTACAGATGAGAATAGAATCGAAACGTTCAAAGGTGCTGTCAAGAAGATTTAGAGCTTTTATTTCAGTAGTTAGAAATGTCATAGCAGTCCATCAGCATTAGTTAGCTAAATGAAACGTGAGATCTGTTTTGAGTTTAATTTCAGACCAATAAGGGCATGTATTCTGTGATTGGTTCAGAGGGAAGATATTTTGGTAGTTTCTTCTGTCAAATCAAACTGTGTGTGGTATGTTTTTTTGTTTTTCTAATGTCTATATTGCAATAGGTTATTTTGCACAATGATAATCAAGTACAGCCGTTTTAACGCATTTAAATATGATCATTTGGTGAGTAGAAGTCAATGAATAGTGAACTCAGAGGGAGATTAAAACATTTCTGCTAAATGTTAAGTTTAATCTTCATTTCACTAAAGTTAAAGAACAATACCGGTCTGGCTGATCAAACCACAGTAAGTGTCTCTCCTGGCTTGACTAAAACATCCATTACCAAATATAATATAACAATAGCCTGCCACAAATGGAAACAAAAGCATTATAGCTTTTTGGCCTTTGTGATAAAACATTTAATAAAGTGCTTGGGGATTCACTATTATGTATGCCTTCGGAATCAGCTTGACCACATGGTTCCAACTGCTGATGTTCATCAAAGATGACTTCACCTGGTCGAGGCAAGCGCCATCAGCGGTCAAACTGCCCAGAAGCGCCGGTAATTACCGAGGACACTCAAAACCCTCACCAACTTCTAAAGATGGTCCATTGAGGTCATCCTCTCTGGCTGCATCACTGCCTGGTGCAGCAGCTGCTCTCTGGTGATGAGGGTGAGAGGGAGGTGAGCACAGCATCATTACTGCCTGGTGATGAGGGTGAGAGGGAGGTGAGCACAGCATCATTACTGCCTGGTGATGAGGGTGAGAGGGAGGTGAGCACAGCATCATTACTGCCTGGTGATGAGGGTGAGAGGGAGGTGAGCACAGCATCATTACTGCCTGGTGATGAACACAGCATCATTACTGCCTGGTGATGAACACAGCATCATTACTGCCTGGTGATGAACACAGCATCATTACTGCCTGGTGATGAACACAGCATCATTACTGCCTGGTGATGAACACAGCATCATTACTGCCTGGTGATGAACACAGCATCATTACTGCCTGGTGATGAACACAGCATCATTACTGCCTGGTGATGAACACAGCATCATTACTGCCTGGTGATGAGGGCCTTCCAGAGGGAGGTGAACACAGCATCCTTACTGCCTGGTGATGAGGGCCTTCCAGAGGGAGGTGAACACAGCGCATCATTGGCTGCCATCTCCCCTCAGTGCAAGTACCAGACACAGTGCCTTAGGCAACCACGGAAAAGCATTAGACTTTAGACACCCAGACTATGGGTTATTCTCATTGCGGTCGTCGTTATCGGACCACTGGAGGACTACCAGACTCAAAGTGTTTTCCCCCAGGCCATGAGGCTTCTCAACCATCAAAATGTATCATATCGATCACATGGACACTCCTACAGATGCTCTGGTCACTTGTACATTCAAAGTTCATTACCTACAGTTTAACATATTCATCGTCACTTATAATATTTAATATTTATATTCTTAATTGTCCATTCATACTTGACATGATCCTCCCTTTGTCTATAACCACCAGGATACTTTTGCTATGTTCTCAGTTTTTACATACTCTGGAATGCAGCTAGTGTTTTACTTCTATGTGTATTTGTATATATATTTTATATTCGTTTTTCTCGACTTTCCCTTAATTTTGGTAGTTTAGGGCGACGGACCAAGTGTCTGACAGCCCATTTCGTGTTTGGCCAGGGTAATCGCTTCTTTGTTTGTTTGTTGTTTTTGAGTTTTTCCATACAATGAGACTAGGCTCTGGCAAAGTTAGGTAAATGATCCAATGCCGCCACCTAGTGGCGCCAGAGGAGGAGCATGGGCACACGGCTTTTAAATTATAGAAAACTACTGCTGCCATTGATTGCTGCTGCTTTCATCAGAAACTGTCCCAAGTTGGAGCTGCTCTGCTGGGATAGAAAAAGAGTGTGTGTGTGTGGGTATTCCCAAAAGATTAACTACTAAATATACATATTAACTAGTTATGAGATGTTCTACAAAATAGCAATCATTTATAAATAAGTGAAGAGTGGTGTGTTAGGGACCTTTTGAACACGGCAGTAATATATTAGTATTAACCTAGTAATGTTCATTTATTAAGAAGATTAATAAAACGCTGTACAGCTACTAAATAATAGTCTGTCACGCTGTTAATAGCGTAACAAGTAAAGGGACGGACCAGGGTTAATGATCACCACAAATATTAAACCGTTTTACCAGACTCACCACCCTGCCCTACCCAGAATGCCTAGCGGTGGCTTCTCAGAATAGTTGAATCAATAATATACTTATTATATATCCTTTTCCCACCAGATACTGGACTTGTGTATGGATCTGTTATGGTTGTGTATGGTAGTTTTAGTGTGTATAGTTATTACAGAGCCCCACCATTTGTGGGTCTTCATGGTTTGAGTTGGGATATATATACTGCCCAGACACGTATAAAGTTTTTGTTAATTAGGTATCACACATTTATGTATATAAAGTTAAATGGCACTATGACTACGAACAATTCGGAAATAGTTGTTGGTATTAATAGTGCCTTTATTCTCTCCGAACACAATAGTGAAGCGTTCTTTTTTTTTAAATGTTGGTCATGTCAAATAATTTCTACAAATGTTTCCGTTTTTATTTCTTTGTGAAACACTGCCCCTATAGTGGCGGAGTAGTCCGCTAACACGTAGTCTATTAATAATTAATGTCCGTCAGTTTTATTCACCCTAATCTCCACCGATGTCAGAAACAGTTACCAAGTGTTATAAATATAGTCATTTATTAAGAAGACGATTAAAACACTGTACAGCAGCTTAAGCAGACTACTAAATAATAGTCTGTCACGCTGTTAATAGCGTAACAAGTAAAGGGACGGACCAGGGTTAATGATCACCACAAATATTAAACCGTTTTACCAGACTCACCACCCTACCCAGAATGCCTAGCGGTGGCTTCACAGAATAGTTGAATCAATAATATACTTATTATATATCCTTTTCCCACCAGATACTGGACTTCTGTATGGATCTGTTATGGTTGTGTATGGTAGTTTTAGTGTGTATATTTATTACAGAGCCCCACCATTTGTGGGTCTTTATTGTTTGAGTTGGGGTATATCTACTGCCCAGACACAAATAATGTGTGTGTTAGTTAGGTATCACACATTTATATAGATAAGGTTGAAAGGCACTGTTGCTGTGAACAATTCGCTAATAAATGTTGAAGCACATGGTACCTTTATTCTCTCCGAACACAATAGTGAAGCGTTCTATTTTTAAATATTTTGGTCATGTCAAATAATTTCTACAAATGTTTCCGTTTTTATTTCTTTGTGAAACACTGCTCCTATAGTGGCGGAGTAGTCCGCTAACACGTAGTCTATTAATAATTAATGTCCGTCAGTTTTATTCACCCTAATCTCCACCGATGTCAGAAACAGTTACCAAATATATAAATATAGTTATTTATTAAGAAGACGATTAAAACGCTGTACAGCAGCTTCAGCAGACTACTAAATAATAGTCTGTCACGCTGTTAATAGCGTAACAAGTAAAGGGACATACCAGGGTTAATGATCACCACAAATATTAACTAGTTTTACCAGACTCACCACCCTGTCCTACCCAGAATGCCTAGCGGTGGCTTCTCAGAATAGTTGAATCAATAATATACTTATTATATTTCATTTTCCCACCAGACACTGGACGTGTGTATAGATCTACTATGGCTGTGTATATTAGTGTTAGTGTGTATGTGTGTGTGTGTGTGTCTGTGTGTGTGTGTGTGTGTGTGTGTGCGTGCGTGCGTGCGTGCGTGCGTGCGTGTGAGTGTGTGTATGTGTGTGTGTGTGTGTGTGTGTGTGTGGTACGTGTTACTAAACCCCACCATTAGAGAATCTTTATTATATGAGTAGGAGTATATAAAGAACCCTGGAACGTTTGGTAGTTTAGTTACCTCAGTATCACACATAGTAAAACTGCGATGCAACAGAGAGAGATGGTTAGCAGGCCCTCGCGCTACTGGGTACCTTAAACTTGGTAGCAGTAACGTGAGGGTTTTTGTTCTCTCCACGCAAAGTCATGACGCGTCGTGGGTGTGGCATGCCTGAATGAAGTCATCATTTATCGATCAGCTGGTAGACTTCTCTTTCCGTGACTCCTGTCACAGTCCACAGATACCCATTTGAAGCTGTATCCATGCGTTTCATTGTAATAGGGTTGAAGACAATTACATTCATTCGTTATTAACAATATAATGTACCGTTGTTAATTGCAAATTCTGCTAATATAATCTGCAACTATTGCATTCGTATACGTAGTGTGCATTTAACTGTAATATCGTTGAAAACAATTACATTCATTCGGTAACAATGTTATGGCCAGACAGGCTTACATCATGTTTTTACTGTATGTCTACATTATGTTTTACTGTAGCCTTACATTATGTTTTTACTGTATGTCTACATCATGTTTTACTGTAGCTTACATTATGTTTTACTGTATGTCTACATTATGTTTTTATTGTAGCCCTACATCATGTTTTACTGTAGCCTTACATTATGTTTTTACTGTATGTCTGTGGGAGTGTGTGTGGATGATGGCTGGTTGAAGCAGCCTAATAAACTAATAGACTAATAAAAACGTTTTGTTAAAAAAACGGTACATTTTCAGGGTTATTTTCTTAATGAATTTATTCTTGTTAAATGACAGCAGTACAACATTAATGCAGTTCTCTCAGATCAACATGAGATTACCATGCAGGAAACAACATTAGTTGTTTTGGTTGTTTTATTATCAAACAAAGATCCTAGTCTGTTTGATTGACAGGTGAGATGATCAGGGGGGCAGAGTTTATACCTTTATAATCATGGTGACATGGGCAGAGGAATGGATAGAGAGGCTCACTAAAGGTGCAGCCAGTAGCAGAGTAGATATGAACCCTGGCTTCCACATCATAGAAGGAGACCAGACCCTCATCATAATCAACAAACACCCCCACCTTCTGGAGCTCAGCTCTCAGAGGGAGACGGACAGCAGGGTTATCGTTATATACCAACCCATCCTTATAGGAGTAAAGAGTCCAGTAACCTGTCTCAGGGGTCAACATGATCTGATCTTTTCTGTTGATGGACTCTCTGGCCACTCCTAAACACCATTGAATCTTGTCTTTAACCTGGACCTCAAAGTAAAATCTTCCTGAAGAGAAGCTCTGCCTCGTGACAACATATATACATTGTGTATATCTCTTAGGGTTGTCTGGGAGTTTCTTCCATACACCTCCATCATGGACTTGTTTCCCATCCTCAGACAGGATGAGCTGGGGTGGAGCTGTATCAGGATCCAGAGTCACATCTACTTCATACTGCTGGACCCTCTTCAGTTCAGCAGCACACAGCTTCTTCATCTCCATGTTCAGTGTTTCCTCCAGCTGATCCAGGGATCTCCTCAAGGTCCCTACGTATGACGGAGGACGGACCTCCACTGTCGTCCAGTCCCTGGTGGGTGGAGGATCCTTCAGGGATCTTAAGGTCTGGAGGAAGTGGAGGCGGTCTTCAGTGTGTGAAAGAAGCTTCACCTCCGAGCTTCTATTGGTCAGATCTTCTATGTCCTGCTCCAGCTCTTTGATGAGGTCTTCGAATTGTTTCTCTGTGGATTTCAGTTTAACCGTTTGGTTGAACTCATCCTGCCACTTTTCAATAGAGCGCTTCAGAGCAGTGAAGACCTGCACACCATCAGCTATCTCTCTGTCTGCGTCTGCTTTGCTGCGGTCCACTGTGTCTGCAATCTCCTGAATCTTTAGTTTTATCTCCTGGATCATCTGCAGAACTTCAGTCTCCATCTTCCCCAGCTGGGCCCTCTTCACTTCATATTCCTCCTTTAGAGGTACAACAGAATGGGACCTGTGGTCACCCTCTGTGCAGAACTGACACACACACACCTGTTCAGTCTGGCAGAAGAGCTCCAGAAGTCGGTCGTGTTTCTTACACATCCTGTCTTCCAGACGGTCCATAGGCTCGACCAGCCGATGTCTCTTCAGGACTGCGGATCTCTGATGTGGCTCCAGGTGGGTTTGGCAGTAAGAGATAAAACACACTAGGCAGTACTTCACAGCCTTCAGCTGGGGCCCAGTACAGACGTCACAGGGAACTTCTCCTGGTTCAACACAAGGCTGCTCTACAGAACTTCTAAACTGATCAACCATCTCTGATATTAAGGTATTTACCTGTAAATCAGGTCTTGTCTGGAACAGCTTGTTGCAAACAGGACATTTGTACTTGACTTGGTCATCCCAGAACTTTGTAATACAGGTTCTGCAGAAGTTGTGTCAACATGGTGTGGTGACTGGGCTGCTGAACGCATCCAGACAGATGGAACATGAAAAGTTCTCTTCAGACCAGGAAGTAGCAGAGGCCATTCCTAGACACAGACGACAAGGTTTTTGTATTGAGCAATTCCATTATTTTTCTAACTCTATAAAGGCAAGAGTGATTTTAACTTGTGTCAAAGTTGTGTTGTTTTATTCACCTTTTTGTGTTTTCTCTCTCTCAGACAATTTTTTCCAAAATGCGTAAATGTTTTCTCCTGCAAGAGAGAACTGCTTCCACGTCGGGTGGCTTTGGATTCTGTGAAGCTTAAGTTTTGTTTCCTGAACAACACGTCCTCTCCTCTCCTCCCCTAACTCCTGGCTCCGCCCCTAACTCCTGGCTCCGCCTCCACAAACTCACAGTTCACTGACGTTTCATATTTCACACTCTGATTCACTGTGTAGGCTACTTCAAATGCGTTGATGTGTGTTCAAATATGTTCAATCTTTAAAAGACAATACACTGACCGAGAGTGTTTTGTCTGTCTCGTGAGACATGAGACATTGTGTTGATTTAATGGTGATTTGCCACTGTAACTGTGATTAAGAGCTATACAAAAACAATTGACTCGACTTTTCCTGAGGCGGGTATTTTTCCCTACAGTCTTCATAAAAACAACCCTCTCCCTGTATACCCAGGTTATATTTGCTATTATGGTTGTTTTTTATAATTAAGTTAACACTGATAGTTATATAAGGCTCATCTCCCAGACTCTAACCTCATAAAATAGCTGCATCATGTGACTCAGAGGGCAGACAAACCAGACCAACAAGTTCACTATTCAGAGACAGTCATTGCCAGCGCAGAGACAGCAAAACAAATGTAAAATGGGCCGTGGCAGTTAACATAGTTAACAATGTCACATTATCACTGGTGGTGGATTATGGGTAGCTTTAACGTGCCAGGGACAAACAGTGTGAAAATCTAAAGTGAACGCCAACTGGTATCCGTGGTTTAGTTCTAGTTGTCATTTAGGGTTATCAAGGTGTGCATTGAGCATCAGAAAATGATGTTCCATTAATCCATTGAAGTCTTACATTATTTCAGTCCATCGATTTCCTTCTATTCCATCAATTGAACGGGTGGAGTCTGCTTTCCCTCCTGGCTACGTAGCCAAGCAGGTGACCAGTCACCGTACACTCACCTTATGGCGACGCTTCAGCTGAATCAATCACCTAAGTTATTACAGAACTAGCTAATTAAAGAGCTTTCTACCTGTGTTGTCTCCACAGCCATATGAAACTCATAACAACAATAACTGGACCGTCTCTTTGTTACTCTTTCACCGCAGCCATTAGTTTGGTTCAAAATGATGAGAAATGCTTAAGTGTCTAAAGAAACTCATCCACACAACATCCACCCATGACTTAATCAAGCAGAATGTTTTTATTCCTTTCTAAACCAAAGAAAAGGCAAAAAAAAGGACAGAATAAGAATCACATTTTGGACAATAGGGTTGCAGACTCAAAGTTACTTGCAGTCAAGCTGTAAAGGAAAATCAAACAGGCTGTTGGAGCTGGTCCCAACCCACTATGAGACTTAAAAAAATGTATTCTGGCTGACGTGTGGTGGACAGTAGCTTCCATTGAGGGGCTTGATTGCAGATCAGGTTTTCACCGTCTCTGGGGTGGAGCCAGAACATTTGATTGACGTAACCTGATAACCCAGAACTGCCAGTAACAGTTAGCGCGTGCAATAGCATGTGTTTAATAGAGGGCGATTTGAGTCCATATTTACATTCGTTTAAAAAAAAAGTATGCATTTAAGTTGAGATTTGGACCAGGAAGCCACATCACCTTTAATCCAAACAAACAACAAAAAATTAGAAAACAGTTTTTGGCAATGATGGCCTAATATGATGTCATCATATTAGGTTCTTAATTTCCCTGTTATACACACAAAAACACAGGAAACGCACACACACTAACAGGGGTCACTAAACCAACAAGTGGGCATGAAACCAAAGTGTCTGTCTCTCTCTCTCTCTCTCTCTCTCTCTCTCTCTCTCTCTCTCTCTCTCTCTCTCTCTCTCTCTCTCTCTCTCTCTCTCTCTCTCTCTCTCTCTCTCTCTCTCGTAAATGGTTTTCATAAACAGGGACTCAACAATTCCAGGAATCCTTTCCGTGATTTGAATCTCTAGTCCCATGTGGCACGACCGGTAGAGTATGGCAGTTGGTGCCACGCCCCTAGAGAACCACAGAACAGCCCGTAGTTCCAGGAAGGAATCGAATTCATAAATACGTTCATGACTTTTAATTGATAGTTCAACAAGACTTTTCTACACCATTTGTAGATTGGTTTGCATTCTTTAGTCATCAAATGATGACTACCTCTCTAGGTCAAACACCTGCTGTTGCAGGCATCACCTCTGATTGGCTGATAGGGTTACCCGGTCACCTGCTGATTAAGCGCTGATGTGACACACCTGTCCTCCGCTTGTTGAAACTGAACTGAAGGGGCGTTTACAGGGGGGCGGCGGCCCTGCAGCGCCAGAATGAACCAGGACTGTTAAGGGGCTCAGGGGACCCAGTTGTTTGGTTTGTTTAGACTCCTAGTCCAAAGGATCCCCAATGTCCTACCTGAGCAGCCCAAACCTGGCCATTCATCTCACTGAACGCTCTGGATAAAAACATCTGCTAATGTTCATAGTTTGAGTTATAATTTGGTTAACATGATCTTCTATTGTTGTAAGTGAGAGAAGATCGGTTTAGGAACCAGGCAGAATAGTTACATACAACGAGTCTTGTTTTTAATGCCATTTAGTTTTTGTATAGCACAAAAAGCTACCAACAATTCTGTTTTTCTTTTTATTATCTCATCTCACTCGGTGCAAGTAGTTCTTCCTGCAAAGTGTTTCACGTGTTCATTTCTTTTAAATGGCGTATGTACACCGGGGGGTGATTTCCTAAACCTCGCAGTGCCGACCGAGGTTCAGCACCTCGGACAGCGACAGGGGAAGACGTCGCATACTCTGTCTGCTGTGGCTGTCCTCGACACACGCAACCACCAGGCCAACGCCATATACACGTTGCCTTTATTTTACACCTTCATACTATTCAACTATGCTATTCTAATAATACTGTGTGTGTGTGTGTGTGTGTGGGGGGGGGGGGGGGGGGGGGGGGGGGGGTTGCGTAAGAACGAGCCTGCAGACGACTGCTATCAGAACTGCCGATAGATAGATAGATAGATAGATAGATAGATAGATAGATAGATAGATAGATAGATAGATAGATAGATAGATAGATAGATAGATAGATAGATAGATAGATAGATAGATAGATAGATAGATAGATAGATAGATAGATAGATAGATGGATAGATAGATAGATGGATAGATAGATATGGATGGATGGACCACGCTCTGATCACATTGACCAATGGCATGCCACGTCTTCAAGCCACCAGACAACATAGGCCTACACACTGGTGATGTGTAGATCAGCCTACAGCTCAACGTTCAGACGGTAAGGGAGTTAAAACCAAACAACAACCTCTCATTCAAAACCATTGCAGCAGTTATAACATAGCAGCTGTCAAGACACACACACACACCAGTTAAGGACCAGTAAATTGGGCTGCTGCGTAAACAGTTTACATTTATTGATTCATGCTTGACCCTTTAATCCAAAGAGATTTGCGCTGTGTGAATTTGCCTGCTGTTAGTGTGTGCTCAGATAGCTTTGGATCCTTATCATGTCACACATACCCTAGTCTACCTGTGTACCTGTCTCAGCTTTCTACGCTGGTCTACCTGTGTACCTGTCTCAGCTTTCTACACTGGTCTACCTGTGTACCTGTCTCAGCGTTCTACGCTAGTCTACCTGTGTACCTGTCTCAGCTTTCTACGCTGGTCTACCTGTGTACCTGTCTCAGCGTTCTACGCTAGTCTACCTGTGTACCTGTCTCAGCTTTCTACGCTGGTCTACCTGTGTACCTGTCTCAGCGTTCTACGCTAGTCTACCTGTGTACCTGTCTCAGCTATCTACGCTAGTCTACCTGTGTACCTGTCTCAGCTTTCTACGCTGGTCTACCTGTGTACCTGTCTCAGCTATCTACGCTAGTCTACCTGTGTACCTGTCTCAGCTTTCTACGCTGGTCTACCTGTGTACCTGTCTCAGCTTTCTACCGGTTGCTCAGCGTGTGCTAACACTGTAGCAGTTTGGGTTAATGAAGCAGTAGGTGTTCATTCTTGTCTTAACAGTTCTTGCTTGTACTACACCACACTGTTAGACGCCCGTATCAGACCTATTTATTGACTCCGCCCACTCCTAGCTCTACACTAACCAACTGCTACACGCTGACCACAAGCAACCAGCTAACCTTTACCTAAACTTAACCATCTCTAACCTTATAGGGCTCATACATCAGAACACATCATGGGATTTTTAGTTGGCGGTACTCTTGTCACTTTGTGTTCCGATGACCAAAACACCCTTACCACCAATAACATTCCTGTGCTCCTAAACGAAGGCGGTCATGGCGATGTGACGTCACGATGTACAGGTCCTATAGCGAGACGTCACGGGTGAAGGTCTATAGTTTCACCACAGAGGACAGCGTGACAGAGGTCAGGGTTCATGGTATGGACGGTGTCAGGGTTACGTGAGGAAGACGACGGGGAGAGATTAGGGTGCTTGTTGTGTGATGAAACTTCCTCCATGGGTGGTTGTGACATCACACCCAGTAGCAGAGCAGACATAATGACGTGAGAATCTGCTTCCTCTTCTCGCACTGACACTTTCTCACTCCGTATCACTCTCTGTCTTCCCTCGCTCACTCAGCATCACTTTCCTCACTCCTCCTCTCTCACCGTGTATCACTCTCAGACTCTGCATCACTCTGTCTTTCCTCTCTCACTCTGTATCACACTCTCTGTCTTCACTCTCTAACATATTACATTAATTTAACTTCCCATCTTACTCCGTACATTCACTTAACTTCCCATCTTACTCCGTACATTCACTTAACTTCCCATAGTACTCCGTACATTCACTTAACTTCCCATCTTACTCTTTACATGTGTTTACATGCGTGTTTTCAGTTTAATTATTATGTTTTGTACAGTGGTCAGCAAGTTATTTGGTTAGACTAGTTAAAAGTTGCCCATACGAAGGCTCTGATTGGTCAACCCATCATCTTCAACCAGATCCTGGGAGAGCTACGACAAGACATTAGAGAGAGACAGAGAGAGAGAGAGATGAATATTTGACTGTATTATAGTTTAATTATATTCTCCTCTCCTAACCTTTCCTCCTGTCCTCTCTCCTCTGCTCTTGTCTCGTAAGGTAAAGGAGAGATGAATTGTCTCTCATCCGGAACTCTATCCTAGAGTGCCAGGTGTGTGGTAAGTAATGGCTTTGATTATCTTATCTTATCTTAACTTATCTCGGCCTGTCAAACAATTGACGTTGAAGTTTCAGGTCATTACTGAAACTGTCTGTTTGTCTGTCCACCTGCCCATCTGTCTCCCTGTCCCTCTGTCTGTCTGTCTACCTGTTTCCCTGTCTGTCTGTCTGTCCCTATGTATGTCCCTCTGTCTGTCTACCCGTCTGTCCACCTGTCCCACTGTCTGTCTCCCTGTCTGTCTACCTGTCTGTCTCCCTGTCTGTCCACCTGTCCCTCTGTCTGTCTCCCTGTCTGTCTGTCTACCTGTCTCCCGGCCTTTCCACCTGTCCCTCTGTCTGTCTACCTGTCTGTCTCCCTGGACCTGTGTGTGTGCAGGGTTCCAGGAGCCGTGGCCTCGGTGTTCCCTTAGCCCCTGCTATAAGGGCGTGTCCTGCATGGAGGCCTTTGAGTTCCCAGGGTACCGCTGTGGCTCCTGCCCGCCAGGAACCACCGGCAACGGGACCCACTGCAAAGACGTTGATGAGGTGGGGGCACAGTAGACACACAGTAGAGACACACAGTAGAGACACACACAGCAGACACACGGTAGAGACATACAGTAAAGACACACAGTAATGGATTGATGAGGGTGTGAATAAAGTATGTGTGTTGTGTATTTTTTATGTGTGTATATAATGTATTTGATATATGATGTATAATGGTTTAATATATGTATGATATATGTTCCAGTGTGGGGTACCCCTGCTTCTCGTGTGTGTGTATGGTAATGTGTAGGTACACGTGTACATGTATATAGAGTATATAAAGTATATTCTATGATGTCCAGTGTGGGGCGTGGCCCTGCTTCTCCACTGGCTCCTGTGTCAACACCGCAGGGGGCTATCTGGGTCGGGCCTGGAGTACGCCAAGAGCCACAAGCAGGTACACACACTCACCCACAGGCAAAAAATGTATAACTGAATAAAGTTCATTTTGAACTACCTCCCGAGAATCCTCTCTCTCTCTCTCTCTCTCTCTCTCTCTCTCTCTCTCTCTCTCTCTCTCGGAGGGGAGACAGGGGAGAGAGGAAGGGGAGAGAGAGGAGAGATGATCAAGGGATGTGTCTTTACCCCCCTATGGTGTGTGTGTGTGTGTGTGTCTATACGTGTGTGTGCAGGCATTCCAAACGTCCTGGATAACTGTCCCCGGGTCCCCAACCCCATGCAGACGGACCGGGACCGGGACGGAGTGGGGGACGCCTGCGACAGCTGTCCTGAACTCCCCTCCTTAACACCCTACCCTGGTACACACACACAGTCACACATGCACACACACACAGTCACACACGCACGCACACACATACACACACACACGCACACTTATACAGTAGTTCACAAACATGAATACATAGCATGTACATTTATTTAAATGTATATTTATAATCAGGGTACTTCCATTTTCTTGTGTCAAAACATATTTTTGAATTAAGTTTCCTGATTACAGATGAATGAAGACAATGACCAGGTTGGAGACGTGTGTGACACCAACCAGGACACGGAGGTGACACACACACACACACACACACACACACACGTACAGATACACACACACATTTACACACACACATACAGAGTTACACATACAGACACATGTTCACTCAGATCAACCACAGGTATGCTAGAGCGTACAACAGTAGGCAGCCTTGAGCAAGACACCCTAACCCACCTGCTCCTTAATGATATGTATCTGGATGTCCTGTAAGACGCTTTGGATCAAAGGGACTCAATCAGAAAGAGCTAATCTATTATAGTCTAACATTATCTATTATAATCTAATCTAATATAGTCTATTACAGTCTAACATGATCTAATCTAATATAGTCTATCATAATCTAATCTAATATAGTATATTATAGTCTAACATGTTGAATGCTTCATCCATGGGTAAATCCCACTCGTTTTGTTTTACAGGATTCCACAGTTCTGGCTGTTTTATTTCTCCTCCTAGCTGGGTTTGTCTTCGCTGAATGGTACTCAAAGAAAAACAATAAAATCTAAACAGATTGTTTGTCTACACGAGACATTGAAGATGATGAACTAAAACACATATTTTCATATGTTAAGTTTAAAGTAATAATCTCTTTTTTAATGTTTTTAATGTAAATCAATGTCTATTAAAATTCAATTTATCTTAGAATCATTCGTTGTCATATTTGTTGAAATTCAATGTTCATATTTTGGCTAACATGATCTTCTATAATTGTAAGTGAGAGAAGATAGGTTTAGGAACCAGACAGAATAGTTAAATACAACGAGTCTTGAATGACATTTAGTTTTTGTATAGCACAAAAAGCTATCAACAATTCTGTTTTCCAAAGACATTGCAGCAGTTATAACATAGCAGCTGTCCACACACAACATACACACACACACACACACACACACACACACACACACACACACACACACACACACACACACACACACACACACACACTACTTCTCCTGCGTGTAATCTTTCATCCTAGGTCCACACAGGTTTGGTTTTAGGTCTGTTTCCCGTTCTGTCTTGGCTCGTGTTTTTCTTAAAGCTCCAATGGTTGACCAGCGTCGCCCCCCCATTAAAAAAAAAAAAACGAATACAGAAAGATAAAGAAACCTTGCTCCTTCTCCCTCGATGTGGTGGTGGGAACAACTGAAGCGACATGGGGAGCCGTGTGGTTTGCTTCGGTAGTGTCGGGGACCCCTGACGTGAGAGATGGAGAGATGGGCGTGTCTGACTCATGCGCCGTGCACGACGCTCCAACCCCCCCCCCCCCCTCCTTTTACCGTAAAGTCTACATCACCGCGAATATGGACTGCGTTCTATCTGCGAACGACGACGTGATGCACGTTTTTAAACGGCACCTGCTCTAAGTAGCCCACGTGAGATAATTAAGGACATCATTAATTCATTAGTGGCACGTGGCTGTAGTTCATACCTTAATCTACAAAATATCATGTCTCACGATATTAAATAGTCAAATTAGATGTACTCTAAGATAGAGCTTAAGATATACTATGTGCATATGTTATAGGCTAAAGTTTGTGTAATGAACCAGTCGACGTAGTGAATGTCTACCATTTGGAGGACTAGTGCTCCCCCTGTAAAAGTAGGCACTGCACATCAGCCCAGTGATACAATATCCAATATCACTGACCTAAAATATGACAAAATAGAAACAAATGAAAGAATAAAGTTTAGAACATTAAGCTATTGTTTTGAATATATTCAACAAATTATGATGGTGACAAAATCCGCCATTTCAAAGAGTGGTGGGGACATGTCCCCAGCGTAAAGGACACCATTGGGCGTTGTGATGGCTGTATATGTTTGAATAAAGTTACCTTTTGTTTTGTGAGCAGTACCTAAAGGAAAACAGCATTTGGCTGGACTTTTAAGTTGCTCCTTCTATATATTTTACAAATGGTTTGTGTGGCATAATGTGTGAGGAATACAGCTTATTTGTTTAAATCAACTATTTTATATTCATGCAGGGAGTCCGGTGATTCCCCACTCCCACCACTGGGTGTCGCTACAACACTGATTATGGGAAAGCTGCTTGTATGTGCCCGGGCACAGGTAGTAGACTACAGCAAAGATGTGTCAAAAGGGACTATTCTGGGCTGCCTAAATTAAACTTAAAGCAGTTCAAATATTAGACTAAAAATAATCTAAATAGTACCTATGTAATGTCTACACACGTAATGTGTAGGCACGACAATAATTAACACAATCCTAGATTAACTAGAAAGGAGAGCAGAGATTGGAGAGAGGAGGAAGAGAAGGGAGAGGAAGGAGAGAGGAGAAACTAAGATGAGAGGCTGGAGAGGAGGGGAGGGCTGTCAAGACAAAGTCACAGTACTCACACACATGGGGTGAATCTTTACATGTAGTCACTGTGACCTTTGTGTAAGGTGTAACACATGTTGGGTTGTTGCATGGTGGACATAAAGTCATGTACCTATTCCACTGAATACATTTTGTACTGAGATTGTACACATTCCACAGAAAATGTCCCCAGTCTACTTTTGGTAAATCTTTATTCAAATCTGAAAAGTGTACAACATTTTATATGTGTTGTTAAACATGATTCAAAATAATAAACTAATTGAACTATTTGGTTTGAGGTGATGGCAGCCATCCGAATATCAGAACCAGCTCAGTTGTGCCAATTCCACATATAAAGAAAAACACACAAAATGGGTAAATATTAACATATTTTATTTATGAAGCAAACAAGTGTTCAAACATGCACTTCAAGCCCTCAGGATTAAAACTCAAAAACCCCCATGGGGAAAAGAGAAACCTTTAAAAAATAAAAGTGGAGCAATCAAGGGACAAGTCTGGTTAGCGCTAAATGGGTCAAGTTTAGGATTTAAGGATGTTAACTTGGTTTAAAGTTTGAAATAGGCCATTTTAGGGGTGTTTGGGTATACGTTATGTTTTGGCCTGTTTGGAAGAAAAACACACAAAATGGGTAAATATTAACATATTTATTTATGAAGCAACAAGTGTTCAAACATGCACTTCAAGCCCTCAAGGATTAAAACTCAAAAACCCCCATGGGGAAAAGAGAAACCTTTAAAAAATAAAAGTGGAGCAATCAAGGGACAAGTCTGGTTTAGCGCTAAATGAGTCTAGTTTAGGATTAAGGATGGTTAACTTGGTTTAAAGTTTGAAATAGGCCATTTTAGGGGTGTTTGGGTATACGTTATGTTTAGGCCCTGTTTGGTTTAGGCATTAGTTATTGTATTAAAGATTGATAAGTTTAGGTATTAGGTGAGAGTTTACGCATTTTAGAGAGGTTTAGGTTTGATGGTTAAGTTTAGGTAAGCGAGTTTAGGTACGAGGTTAAGTTTTGGCCTTTATGACATTTAGGTTCGATGGCTAAGTTTAGGTATTAGGTTAGATAATCCTATTTTATTTGTGGTTAAATTGAGGCCTTAGGGTTAGAAAGAAGGTTAAGATCAGGGCTCAGGTTTGCTTCCAGCCTTGTCCCTTTAGTCGCTCCCTTAAGAGGGCTCCCAGCTAAGGGTGTTGGAAATATAATAGCTGGGATCACAGATAGTGTACAGAAAAAGAAATTCAACAAATCAAAAGATTGAGCTGCACATACTTTCCCCAAAAGCTGGTGTGACATAATGGTTTGTTTTCAAAGTGAACAGTAAAGTGACATCAGTATGGTGTGCAGTAGGCAGTTGATGAGCTCTGCGTGGTTATGTTGGCTGTAGGTGTAGCCAGGGATGCTCAGGGTGGATGGGGAATAGGACACTGGAGTAGATCAACTGTTCAGGTCATCATACCTGTGAAGTGAAAAGAAAAAAAGTAAAGTCAGTTCCACATTGTGCTGGCTGATTTAGAAGACATGTTGCTCACCAAATGTGATTGGGCATTTAAAGATTCCTAAACACAGCGCCATGCTACCTTGCCATTTGGTCCATTTATCGAAGCTCTCACCCGGGTCTAAGCAAAACTTACCATGTTGAATATTCAAAGTAATAATCACATAAGATTGCAAGTCAAGCATCTTACCTGGGTCCACATGGGGTCTTTAGGGCGCTGTACTGCAGGCCTTTGGTCCATCCTCTGCTCCGGGCCGCGGTCCTGAGTTTAAAGAACCATTTAGTCATCGAGCCGCTTGGTGGTTTGACCGCTTGTACAATTATGACCCTGGTTATACGCTGTCTCTGCTACTCTAGTAGCACCCACTAAGTTGTAAGTGATAAAAACGATCAAGTTACAAAACACTACAGCTCCTAAACTCGGACCTAGTTGATCAGATTTACTCGATGAACCTTTACATCGGTTGAAGAGTTCACCTTACCTGGATGAGTAGCTGCTAGGTCTTAACACAAGCTGCAACCGCCAGGACCTCCAGCTGACCGCCAGGACGTCCAGCTGACCTCCAGCTGACCGCCAGGACCTCCAGCTGACCTCCAGCTGACCGCCAGGACGTCCAGCTGACCGCCAGGACCTCCAGCTGACCGCCAGGACCTCCAGCTGCGTCGCCTCAGTCCTTCTGAAACTTAACACATGTGCTCCATTTGCACATTTTACTCCCCGTTTAGTTAACTATAGGTAGTGATACTTTACTTCCCTTCATTGCTGATGTTTGTACATATCTCCCAATGGACTCACCCAATGAAAATATGCAAATGCTAATATATATATTTTTTATTTATTTGATGTACTACAAATCACATTTTGCCAGTGAAGGCGTTTAGGGTTGCAAAACCAAATTCTAAAAAGACAAGTCAACATAAATTACAAAATACGCAAAGTTCCACTGGAAAAAACGCCAACCACGGTTGTAAAAATGTGAACAGTGACATTACGGAAACATAACCAAACTACGGGTGCAAAGCTTCCAGCAAACTTAAATATAAGTTGTCATCTGTCATCTGGTCTGTAACTCTGTGGTGCTAGTACAGGGTCTGTAGCTCTGTCCATGGTTCTGAAACAGGGTCTGTAGCTCTGTCCATGGTGCTGAAACAGGGTCTGTAGCTCTGTCCGTGGTGCTGAAACAGGGTCTGTAGCTCTGTCCTTGGTGCTGAAACAGGGTCTGTAGCTCTGTCCATGGTGCTGAAACAGGGTCTGTGGCTCTGTCCGTGGTGCTGAAACAGGGTCTGTGGCTCTGTCCGTGGTTCTGAACATACACGTGTTCCACACACATACAGACACGCACGCACACACACACACACACACACACACACACACACACACACACACACACACACACACACACACACACACACAATTAGCAGTTTAATGGTTTTGAACAATATAACAGGAAATGTCTTGTTGGTAAGACTAAATTATGGAACAATTGTTTTGTCCAAAGTCCAATAACTGTATACTTAAAATAGATTCCTAAATAGTTCAACCTAAAATATGTTAGTATTTGAATGGCTATAGCCCAGAGAAGTGTATAGCCTCATGCCCTGGCCGGATTTCACCCACTTTATCTTCTAGGGCTAAGTATATGCTATCAGGACGAAGCAGGGACTATTAGGGGCAGTTTTCCAACCTATTTGCTTTGTGGTCTTTACATTGTCCTGCAAGTCGAGAGAAGACTCTAAATATCACAGTCTGCTAAACGTTAACAAGACTCAGCACCCAACAGCACCAAGTACATACACGCAACGGCTCTATTCATAAAAGAAAGATTAGGTCCTGTAGACGCTTTGTA
>JACYXH010000792.1:0-10000 GCA_026745465.1 Lota lota
GAAAAACATGGAGTCTTCTGAAGAGACTCTTGCTGTTTAGAAAGGTCAACCGATCTTCTGTGCCAGCAGTATGTAGTAATATTCAGGCCTGGGAACCAAGGTTATTCAATGCAGAACCACCCACGGAGAGATTTAGCCAGACTGTTTGTTCAGGGACAGATCACACCCTGAAGAGTGTACACAGTTGTCTTCGGGGCTTCAACAACGACATGTAAGATATGTGAATGGCACATGCATGACGGTGACTGATACAAAGGTAGATAATGTTCAGATAAGGACACTGATCAATTAGATGATAATACATGGCACAAATCCCAGAATAAGGAACATGGCGGACGTTGGTTGGTGGTGAAGCCATGCATGGGCATTGTTTGATAACAGCCCTGGCTTGGAGCTTATATGAGGAATCACAGAGCGAGAATAGAAACCCAGGAAAAGCAGATGTTAAGCAGACCAGCTCGGCGTCTGTTTGGTGGGTTCCTGATCTCCTTCCTCGTTAGGAGTAAATGCTGTGTCTGACAGTTTGACAACGTTCTGTGGCAACCCCGCGACAGTGCCCCAGGTGGCTCAGGGGAGCGGTGGTAGACGGTGTTTACCACCGCTCGCCTGAATATCGCACACCGGAGCTCATTACCGCTGACGGCAATCTGCGGAATGGGCGACACCTGGGCCGACGCAGAAGACGCCAATATAAGCAGCGCTCGGCGTGGCTTACGAGGAGGACAGAGAAAGAGGCGATACATGGACGAGATTCCTCGGCGCCTACGAGAACGCTACCCCTCGGCGGTACGAGGACGAGGTCCCTCAGCGATCGGAGGGAAGAGATCGCGCGGCAGTGACCCAGGGAGGGGATCACTCACCAGTGACACGGAGGAGTGTCCAGCAATTCGGCCGTAGCCGACGGACGACCGACAAGGGGGAATTCCCAGCCAAATAGCGGAGGCTCCACGGGAACCCCCGACGGCTGTACCGGACCGTCCCGGAGAGGCGACGGAGAGGACCCCGAACATTCATTAATTTAGTTTGGTGTTAGGCACGGCCTAACTTAATGTATTATTTAATTGTTAATAAATACGCCCTGTGGGTTTAAAACGGACTTCTGGTTTGTGTTCACTGGGGGGGAGACTGCCGAGTAGTGGAACCGGGTTGCCACAGTAGTACCACATCCTCCATTTCTCATACCCCTCCCCGGTTATGTAACAGTCACCCCATTCGCCCGGCTACCATGCTCCATGAAGGCGGATCTAGGATTCAGACGGTGCGCTATGTGCTATGTGCTATGCGCTATGTGCTATGTGCTATGTGGCTATGTGCCATGTTGTTAAGTGTATTTTATGCAGTCTTTGAATTGTATTGACATTTTGATGTTTTTTTTGTGACGCACATTGAGTCTGCCTTGTGTATAAAATGTGCAATATAAATAAAGTTGACTTGACATGCCCACACACACACACATACAAACACTCATACACAAACACACGTACAATACAGTAGTGCATCACACTAAAGCAATCACCTCTTTTGTGTCCATTTTTCTATCTCTATATGTATGTATGTGTGTATGTATGTATCTGTGTGTGTGTGTGTGTGTGTGTATGTATGTATGTATGTCTGTATGTATGTATGTATGTATGTATGTATGTATGTATGTATGTATGTATGTCTGTATGTATGTATGTATGTATGTATGTATGTATGTATGTATGTATGTATGTATGTATGTATGTATGTATGTATGTATGTATGTATATGTATGTATGTATGTATGTATGTATGTATGTATGTATGTATGTATGTATGTATGTATGCATGTTGTGGAGGACCAGGAGAACCTCAGCACCCCCAAAGGGCTGAGAATGGATACTCCAGGTCTGCAGGTAAAGGTTGTTGGGAAAGCTAATTGACAATCAGTTCTATCATTCACAGCTGCTGCAGACCTGGCGCTAGCAATCAGCTCCAGGTCTACTTAAGCCAGGAGAAAGACGGCTAAGGGGAGAAAGAAAGGAGGGAGACTGAATGTATGGCTGGTGAACGCTCGACAAGCTTTGTCACGCAGAAACTCCCTAAAGAAAGAAAGACAGAAGATACCCCGGTCCGGGAAGAAGATTAGTTGTTTTGTTGCATTCCTGTGCAGTTAAAATAAAGAATACCCGTTGTGGGATTTAACTGCAGCTGTTCCCCTGTGTATTTTCTCCGAACCCCGTCCGGGTTACCACATATGGTGGAGAATGCGGGCATCTGAGATCTAACGGCTAAAAAAAAAAATAATAATAATACAAAAATAAAAATAAAAAAATAATTATGGAAGAAACCGTCGCAGCCTTGCTGAAGGGACAAACGGAGTTCCAGGCGGCAATGGTGAACTTCTGCCAGCGCCTGACACCGGCTGCGGAGCTTCCCCCCAGTCCCAAGGACGTATTGACCAAACTTACAACAGACGACGACATGGTAGCCTACCTCGAACTTTTTGAACGGGCCGCCACCAAGGCGAAGTGGCCTATGGGTGATTGGGGGGGCATCGTCTCACAGTACTTGTCTGGGGAAGCCCAGCGGACCTGCCAGGACCTATCTGCCGCGGAGGCAGCAGACTATCCCACCCTTAAGGCTGCCATCCTAGCAAGCTACGGGTACAGCCTACCGGCCCGCGCCCAGAGATTCCACACCTGGGTCTATGACCCTACTCAACCCGCCCGGAGCCAAGTAGCCGCTCTCGCCCGTATCACGAGGACGTGGCTCACAGGAGGAGACGGACCCCCCACCGTAGAAAGGGTGGTCTTGGATCGCTGCATCAGAGCATTACCTCCAGAGGCTATGAAGTACGCCGCTCAGACTAGTCCGAATACCCTGGAAGGCCTGGTCGCCCTACTTGAGAATCACCAGGTCACAGTAGAAATGATGCGCTCAACTAAGGCGGACCCTCCACGAATTGACGGCCGAATCGACAGCCGGTCGAAGCAAAGCCCGGAGGACCGGGTCTCCAATAGCACAATGGCTAGCCCCAGGCCCCAGCAAGCTGGAAACCGCCGGCCTGCCGTGAACAGGGACCGCAGAAGGTGCTACACCTGTGGAGAGGAAGGCCACATAACATGGAACTGCCCTGCCAGAGATGTGTCCATGCCCTCAGCAGGGTCCAGTGACCGTGGTGGGCCCTCCTGCCTCTATGTCACCTCCTGCTGGGCCCATGAGGAGATGAAGGCCCCCTTATTCCCGGTCAAAGTCGGAAGCAAGGATACCGAGGCCCTTCTGGACTCTGGCAGCGCCGTGACCCTGGTCAGGCCTGAATATGCCGGGGAACACACCAAAGGCCAAGTACAGGTTTCCTGTGTCCACGGGGAGATGAGACCGTATCCTACTGCCTATGTCCGACTTCAAACACCACGCGGACAAGCCACATTAAGAGCCGGGGTAGTGGAGAACCTCCCTGTACCAGTCTTGGTGGGGAGAGACTGCCCTCTATTTTTCCGCTACTGGAAAAGGGACCCGAGCGTGATAAAAAGGAGTAGCAAGGGACGACGGCGGAACCCCAGAGAACCAAACCACGCCCAGGTATGTGCTGCTATGTCCCCAGGGTCTGGCGAGTCCGAACCAGAGACCCAGGACGAGGAGAGGGAGATGAGGGGAACGAGTGAGGAGACTGTCACAGCGTCGGAGGAAGTCCGCGAGGAGCCGGAGGCGTTTGAGGAAGTGTCCTCCGGTGAAGTCTTCTCTGAGTTTCCCCAAATCGACGGAGAGGGAACACGGACTTCAGGGAAGTTTGCCACCGCCCAACTCCACGATCCCAACCTGATACAAGCTCAGAGGGATGTTGTGGACATCGAGGGGACACTTAAAGAGGGGTGAGTCACCTAACCTATCCACACTTTGCTGTCAAGAAGGGGTTGTTGTACCGTGTAGTGAGGATGGGGGAGGGGACATACATTAACCAATTGCTTGTGCCAAAGGCATTCATCTCCAAGGTCCTGTATTTAGCTCATGCACACCTCCTTGGGGCCCACTTGGGCACAGAGAAGACCTACGAGAGGGTGCTCGCTCGCTTCTACTGGCCGGGCGTCAAGAGGGCAGTGCAGGAGTACTGCCAACACTGTGCCGAGTGCCAGAAGACTGCACCGAAAGCAAACTTCCGTAGCCCCCTCATTCCGCTCCCGATTATAGAGACCCCATTCAGCCGCGTGGCCATGGACATTGTAGGGCCTCTCCCCAAGTCCAGTCGGGGACACCGATTCATACTCGTGTTAATGGATTATGCCACCAGATATCCAGAGGCCATACCCCTACGTACCGCTACTGCCCGGGCTGTGGCCCGGGAAGTCCTCCTGTTGTTTAGCCGCGTCGGCATAGCTGACGAGATCCTGACCGACCAAGGCTCGTGCTTCATGTCCAAGGTAATGGCAGAGATGTGCAGGAGGCTAAAGGTGAGACAAATACGTACATCTGTGTATCATCCACAAACCGATGGTCTGGTTGAACGGTTCAACCAGACATTAAAACAGATGCTCCGTAAAGTAATTGATGCGGATGGCAAAAATTGGGACCAGTTATTGCCATACGTCCTCTTCTCCATTAGAGAAGTACCCCAGAGCTCTACAGGGTTCTCCCCATTCGAACTTCTCTACGGTCGGAGACCCAGAGGAATACTGGACCTGGCGAAGGAGGCCTGGGAGGAACAGCCATCCCCACACCGGAATGTCATAGAGCACATGGAGCAGATGCAGCAGAGGATGGCCCAGGTATGGCCGGTCGTCAGGGAACATATGAGGAAGGCCCAGGATGCCCAAGCACGGGTGTACAACAGAGGGGCAAAGATCCGGGAGTTCAGACCCGGAGAGAAGGTACTGGCCCTCATCCCCACAAATGACTGTAAGTTTCTGGCTAAATGGCACGGCCCCTATGAAGTACTGAGCCAGACAGGTCCCGTGAACTACATGGTGAGGCAGCCGGGCCGACGTAAAGGTCACCAGATTTACCACATCAACTTACTAAAGAAGTGGTATGACGCCGATGTAACCCCGCCTCCTGTCCTCTCAGCCGCTGTCTTTCCACAGGAACCTACGAAGGTCAATATGGGAACACAGCTGACCCCCGGCCAAAAACAAGACCTAAGAGAGCTGCTAAACAGGACAGCCGATGTGTTTTTCGGATCGACCAGGGAGAACATCGGTCATCGCCCACGACATTGTGACGGAACCCGCAAAAATGTCAGACAGCGACCATATCGCATCCCGGAGGCCAGGAAGGCGGAAGTCCGTGAAGAGATCCGAAGGATGCTGGAAATGGGAGTGTTAGAAGAGTCCCATAGCGCCTGGTCCAGCCCCATAGTGATGGTACCGAAACCGGACGGGTCCATGAGGTTCTGCAATGACTTCCCCGCAAGCTGAACGAGATCTCCCAGTTTGATGCGTACCCCATGCCACGAGTCGATGAACTAATCGAGCGCCTAGGAACTGCCCGTTTTATTAGCACCCTAGACCTAACGAAAAGGATACTGGCAAGTGCCCCTCACTGAACAGGCCAAAGAGAAGACTGCGTTCTCTACCCCCGAGGGTCTCTACCAGTATCGAGTGCTGCCCTTTGGGGTTCATGGGGCCCCTGCCACGTTCCAGCGCATGATGGACAAAATCCTCAGACCCCACAAGGACTACGCAGCCGCCTATTTAGATGACATCGTGATCCATAGCCTTGACTGGACCACCCATCTGAGGCGTCTAGAGGCCGTGCTACAAGCACTAAGGCAGGCCGGTCTAGTTGCAAATCCGAAGAAATGCTATCTGGGACTGGAGGAGGCGGAGTACTTAGGATACACCATAGGCCGGGGAACCGTCAAACCGCAGAAGGCGAAGGTCGATAAAATAGCGGACTGGCCTCGCCCAGTCACCAAGAAACAGGTGAGACCTTCCTGGGCCTGGTAGGTTACTATCGACTCTTCGTTCCCCATTTTTCTGCTGTTGCTTCCCCCCTGCATGATCTCACCCAGAACAGGTTACCCCAACAAGTAAAGTGGACAGAGGAAGCAGAGAAGGCTTTCACCACTCTACGGGACGCCCTCTGCTCGGAACCTGTACTCGCAGCCCCTGACTTCAACTGCCCCTTCGTCCTACAGACGGATGCCTCCGATACAGGCCTAGGAGCCGTCCTATCCCAGGTGGTAAATGGAGAGGAACATCCTGTCATGTACGTGAGTCGTAAGTTGCTGAAACACGAGAAGAATTATGCAATTGTAGAGAAGGAATGTTTGGCCATAAAGTGGGTGGTACACAAACTCCGCTACTATCTCTTGGGGAGACGTTTCACCTTGGTGACCGACCATGCACCCTTAAAATGGATGTATTTGAACAAAAACAGGAATGCCAGAGTGACTCGATGGTTCCTGGAGCTCCAGGACTTCAATTTTAAAGGTTGAACACCGGGCGGGGAAAGGACCACAGGAACGCGGATGCGCTGTCACGTAGGGGATTGAGTGCCTCTGGGTGGTCGCTCCCTGCACCAGCACGGAGCTGAGGGGGACGGATATGTGGAGGACCAGGAGAACCTCAGCACCCCCAAAGGGTGAGAATGGATACTCCAGGTCTGCAGGTAAAAGTTGTTTGGAAAGCTAATTGACAATTCAGTTCTATCATTCACAGCTTGCTGCAGACCTGGCGCTATCAATCAGCTCCAGGTCTACTTAAGCCAGGAGAAAGACGGCTACAGAAAGAGAGAAAGGAGGGAGACTGACTGTATGGCTGGTGAACGCTCGACAAGCTTTTGTCACGCAGAACTCCCTAAAGAAAGAAAGACAGAAGATACCCCGGTCCGGGAAGAGATTAGTCTATCTATTTGTATCATTATCTATCGCTTAAAAATACAACAGTTAAACAAATAAAAGATAACGGCGGCGTGTGGGATGGATCTATATCTAGCTATCTATCTATGTATTATCCGAATCCCGTTCCGCAAGTCATATCTATCTTATCTATCAATCTATCTATCTATCATCTATCTATCTATCCTATCTATCTATACTCAATCTATCTATCTATCTATCTATCTATCTATCTATCTATCTATCTATCTATATATCTATCTATCTATCTATCTATCTATCTATCTATCTATCTATCTATCTATCTATCTATCTATCTATCTATCTATCTATCTATCTATCTATCTATCTATCTATCTATCTATCTATCTATCTATCTATCTATCTATCTATCTATCTATCTATCTATCTATCTATCTATCTATCTATCTATCTATCTATCTATCTATCTATCTATCTATCTATCTATCTATCTATCTATCTATCTATCTATCTATCTATCTATCTATATATCTATCTATCTATATATCTATCTATCTATCTATCTATCTATCTATCTATCTATCTATCTATCTATCTATCTATCTATCTATCTATCTATCTATCTATCTATCTATCTATCTATCTATCTATCTATCTATCTATCTATCTATCTATCTATCTATCTATCTATCTATCTATCTATCTATCTATCTATCTATCTATCTATCTATCTATCTATCTATCTATCTATCTATCTATCTATCTATCTATCTATCTATCTATCTATCTATCTATCTATCTATCTATCTATCTATCTATCTATCTATCTATCTATCTATCTATCTATCTATCTATCTATCTATCTATCTATCTATCTATCTATCTATCTATCTATCTATCTATCTATCTATCTATCTATCTATCTATATCTATCTATCTATCTATCTATCTATCTATCTATATCTATCTATCTATCTATCTATCTATCTATCTATCTATCTATCTATCTATCTATCTATCTATCTATCTATCTATCTATCTATCTATCTATCTATCTATCTATCTATCTATCTATCTATCTATCTATCTATCTATCTATCTATCTATCTATCTATCTATCTATCTATCTATCTATCTATCTATCTATCTATCTATCTATCTATCTATCTATCTATCTATCTATCTATCTATCTCTATCTATCTATCTATCTATCTATCTATCTATCTATCTATCTATCTATCTATCTATCTATCTATCTATCTATCTATCTATCTATCTATCTATCTATCTATCTATCTATCTATCTATCTATTCTATCTATCTATCCTATCTATTCTATCTATCTATTCTATCTATCTATCTATCTATTCTATCTATCTATCTATCTATATCTATCTATCTATCTATCTATCTATCTATCTATCTATCTATCTATCTATCTATCTATCTATCTATCTATCTATCTATCTATCTATCTATCTATCTATCTATCTATCTATCTATCTATCTATCTATCTATCTATCTATCTATCAATCTATCTATCTATCATCCATCTATCTATATCCATCTATCCATCATCTATCATCCATTATCTAATCCATCCATCCATCCATAATCCATCCATCCATCCCATCTCCTATCCTATCAATCTTCCATCCATCATTCCATCCATCCAATCCATCCATCCATCTATCTATCCATCTATCCATCCATCCATATCTCTATCTATCTATCAATCTATCTATCTATCTATCCTATCTGATAGTGTTTATTATTGGTTTTTATTTCCTTTGTTTAATTGCTGTCATAATATGTGACGTGATTTCCCCTTTTTCTTCCAGCTAATAATCCTCTTACACGCCACTGCTGCAACCCCCACTTTGTTCCACTCTTCACCTTTGGCTACACATGCAGGGGGCGGGGCACCCAGCGGCTGGCTTATGCGCTGTTGTCATGGTTAAGGAGGGTGAGTGGGCAGGACGGGGACACACACCAAGACAATCAGCGCACTGCACACACACGCGCACGCACACACACACATGCACACGTGCACACACACACACATACGCACACACGCACACACACGCACAATACTCCATACAGCCATAATACATCTGGTACGCTCAACATTAATCAAATTCTACACAATGTTAATTACATTCCATAATCAGGGGCTATCATTAATTAAATGTTGCCCTGCTGTATTATATATAGTTATCATAAAAGCTGTTGTATGTATCTTATCTTAATGAGGCCAATCCACAACATATTAAAGGAAATGTATTGAGTTGCCCAGTTGCAAAGCCACTTTATAAAACAAATACATATTTTTTTACATATAGCATAGAAATTGTGATATGCAACATGATAAGGCCATATTCACTTGCTCAAGGAATACCGCTGTTTTGCATTTCTGAGTCTGTGAGGAGAACAGCAAGCATGCGAGGACAGAACAAGCCATGACGTCATCACTACAGGTCCTATGACATCCAGGGGACTCCATGCTGGTACCTGGCCCTGTTTGCCTTGTTTTTACCGTTAGACCGACTGTTTCATTTCAACTTTGCCTGAGATTGTTCACTAATATGTGGCACAGATTAGTAAAGTACCACGTAAGAGTAAACACACTTACACTTTCAGATACAATACTGCTGTTAACAATAAAAATACAAAGTGTGTATGCAGTGACACACACACATTCCCAATTCCTTTCCAGTATTCTACCATTGCTTGATCTGAAGGGGGGGCGGGGGGGGGGGGGGGGGGGGGGGGTCTGTCAGACCACTATGACAGAGGAAGGACAGGGGCGAGGGGAAAAGCACAGACACACACCAGAGGGGCTGTGAAAGAGACTCTAGTCCTCTAGTAATGAGGTTAAGAAATCCAGCTTAACGCTGTCATCAAGCACATGGCCGCTACTGGAGCCTCAAAAAAAAAGCCTGAGCATGAAGCACCGCTTCACAAAGAGGCTAGGGCATCCTTGTGGACGGACCAAATGCTTCGCTTAGACACATGGGCAGTGCATTCACCTAGCATTCTGTGTCAGATGGCTGTCCTTATCATTTGCCTTTCTGTCTGTTAATCCTCCTTCATATTAATGGGGGGGGGGGGGGGGGGGGGGGGGTCATATGGATGCACTGCAACATCAATAAACCTGGGAATCTTGCATCACTATGATCCGTCTTCATTCTCATTACAGTATAAACCGTGTTGTTTT
>JACYXH010000792.1:15000-54641 GCA_026745465.1 Lota lota
ATATATATATATTATAAATAACTATAAATACACAATGAGCCCCAGAAAAAGAAAATTCAAATCTGTAGACGGCAACCCCGAGAAGAGATGTAAACGCAGTGTACCTGAGTCTAGTGATGTTTTTGAGAATGGAAACATTATGGATGAGTGTCTTGAGGAGATGCTGCGTAGTTTTGATTGTGATCCCCAACAGGATCATAGGCTTTGCGACCATGATTCGGTACTCCCATCCGATCAGCTATATGTGTCTGTTTTTAAAAGGATGGAGGGGTATATGCGTAGGGCTCGAGAGTCTATAGTCAAAACTGACCAGAGAAGCCGTCACATAGAGCGTATGGATGGTCCAACGTATGCCGACAGCTGTGCTAATGGTGATAGTGTTGACGATGGTACTGAGGTGGTGGTGGCCATGAGGGGTGTAGAGCAAGATCCAAAACAGGTTGGATGTAGGTCTGATGATGATGATGATGATGTGCATGCTGCGTCTGATGTAAATGAGGATGTATTTATACAGACTGGCGGTGTTCTCTCCGATGAGGGGTCTAGAGATGAGTCACGTACACGATCATTCCCCTACTTTAATGGTTTTGAGGTTAGACAGCCTGTAGATCTAAGAAGCATCCCTCTGGAAAATTTAGAAGAAGTGCCTAATTTTATCAGAGAGCGGCTGACAGATGTAATAACACAGTGCACTCAGAGTACTGATAGTGGAAGCGTTTTAAACGTCACCCTGCGGGGTCCGTCACTGGCCAGTGATGTACAGGCTGTACTCACGGTTGGGGACGATTACGATGCTGATTTGTTTTTAGAACAGATAGCCCAGGTCATACAGAGTAATGACACAAGTTTGACAGACGATGCCCTAGAGTTTGTTATCACGTGTGCTCATAATAAAAGGGGGGGCACCCGTCTCAAGCTAAAATCCATACCCTATGACGAAATCATACGCAAGAAAAAACTAAGTCTCCACACACCCAACAACACACACAACAATCTGTGTTTCTCACTATGTTTAGCACATTTTCATACTGATGAGCTGACGGCTAAAGTGGGGTCAGCGTCTGAACATGCTAAAATGGCATATGCCCTAGAATTACACACAGCCCTAGGTTATGACCCCAGTCATCAGGTTGGTTTTTCTGATGTATCCAATTTTGAGAAGCATATAGATGCAAAAATATTGGTATTTCATCACAATGCTACTTTCAAGAAGCTAGACATGTTTCAGACCCATCCTGAACAGCACCCAAAAACAATCTGGCTGTACCTACATGACCAGCACTACCATCTCATAGAAAACAAGACTGCTTTCTTCGGTGCACAACATGTGTGTGAATATTGTTACAAAACATGTCAGTCAGTTCAAATGCACAGATGTTCATTGTACTGCAATGTCTGCTTGACAGTGTGTAACGGGCGAGGAGGCAGTACGATAAAGTGTAAGGACTGTTGTCGTATTTGTCGTTCAAAGCACTGTTATGACACTCACAAACAAAAGTCAGCAGCATACGGCATAGTACCCTGTAACCAGGCCAAGTATTGCGACAAGTGTTGTAGACAGTATCTTGTAGCCCGTAGTAAGACTAATGATGATGGCCCTGCCCATCGGTGTTGTACAGAAAAGTGCAAGCATTGTGGTGAAGAGCTAATCAGCGATACAGATCATGAGTGCTACATTCAGCCTCTTACTTCTGAAGCCCCAAAAAGTAATTACATTTTTTATGATTTTGAAACACGCTATCATGAGGATAGACACGAAGCACACTTTGTGTCAGCTATGTCGTTTGAGGGCCAGAAGTGGTATGCTAGTGGTGTAGATTGTGTTGCAAAGTTTGTCAAGCGCTATAGAGCAAAACGATACAAATATCATACATTCATAGCACACAATGCATCTGGATTTGACAGCTACATCATGTTGGATTATTTCACCAAACAGGGTATTACGCCCTTACTGACCATGCGAGGCAGTAGAGTTATCCTAATGATTGATAAGTCATACCAGCAGAGATGGATCGACTCGTTTAGCTTTCTCCCTATGAGTCTGGCTAAAACGCCGTCTGCTCTTGGTTTTGATGACGTGGTAAAAGGCTATTTTCCACATAAATTCAACACCAGGGAGCATGAGTTCTACATAGGTTCTTACCCGATGCCTCGTATTATGGTTTTGACACAATGACTTCTGATGATAAGGTTAAATTCATCACATGTTACAGAACAGTGTGTCACCGTACCTTCAACTTCCAGAAGGAGTTGCGTCGTTACGGGGTCAACGATGTGGTGATTCTGCGCAAAGCATGTGGAATCTACCGAGAGAGTTTCATGGCATGTGCAGAAGTTGATCCTTTTGCATACACCACTCTGGCATCAGCGTGTATGGCCGTATACAAAACATCGTTTTTACCAGAGAACACATTGGCATTGACATACGATGGCGTCTATGTGAAACAGCACAAGACGTACTCTAATGTATCCATACAGTGGCTAGAATATCTGTCCCATATCCATAAACTGGAGATTCATCATGCTCTCAATCAGGGTGAAGTTCAATATGGCCCCTTCTTCCTAGATGGATATGCCCCGAGCACACACACAGCCTATGAGTTTGCAGGATGTTTCTATCACGGCTGTGAACAATGTTACCAATCGACTCATGTTAACCCTGTCACAAAGATCACCTATGGTGAGATGAGAAGGCAATTTACGTTTAAAGTCTCAGCCCTCAAAAGAGATCATGACTTAAGTGTTGTTGTCATCTGGGAATGTGAGTGGAGTAGACAGAAAAAAGATGATGCTGAGCTGCAGACATTTTTGTCGACTCTGAAGCTCCAGAGCAGGATCGATCCTCGTGATTCTCTCTATGGGGGGCGCACAAACGCCATCAAGTTGTACCACAAGATTGAACCTGGTGAGAAAATACGTTACTATGACTTCACATCACTCTACCCTACTGTGCAGGCCCGCTGTCCTTATCCTGTAGGGCATCCTGAAATCATCTTCAGAGATTTTGAGTCCATTGACAAATATTTTGGTATTGTTAAATGTACTGTGCTGCCCCCTAGAGGTCTATACCACCCTGTTTTACCATACAGATGCAACGGGAAGTTGATGTTCCCCCTCTGTCGCACATGTACAGACAATCTAAACCAGACTAGCGAATGCCATCACAGCTGTGATGAGAGGGCATTGACTGGCACGTGGGTGTCTTTCGAGCTGCAGAAGGCTGTTGAAAAGGGGTATCTGATAACACAGATGCACGAGGTGTGGCATTACCCTAAACAGTCGGATGATTTGTTTAAAGGCTATGTCAAAACGTTTCTAAAGTGTAAGCAGGAGGCTTCAGGATACCCCAGCACAGTGGACACTGAGGCGAAACGTCAGATGTATGTGACAAACTACTATGCCAAGGAAGGCATTCAGTTAGATCCGGGCAACATGATCGTAAACAAAGCCATGCGTAGTTGTAACAAGCTAATTCTGAACAGTTTGTGGGGTCGCTTCTCGTTGCGCGCAGATCTGCCGACATGTGAGTTAATTTCTGAGCCTGAAAGGTTTACCCAGCTAATGTTCAGCGACAGCTACCATGTCAGTCACTTTTGCTTCATCTCTGATGACATCGCTATGGTGCAGTGGAAACACAAAGATGCACGACTCTCTAGGGCTCGAGATGTTAACGTGGTTGTGGGGGCTGTGACTACAGCCCACGCTAGGCTTATGCTATACGATCTTCTAGAAAAACTGCAAGAGCGTGTCCTGTACTGTGACACAGACAGTATCATTTTTGTTTCAGGCAGGGGTGAAGCGGTGCCTCCTACAGGCCCATACCTGGGGGACTTGACAGATGAGCTAAACGATGGGGAAGTGTTTGACACTGAGCAGGAAGATTACATCACAGAGTATGTTTCTACAGGTCCTAAATGCTATGCCTACCACACACATCAGAACAAGACATCCATCAAATGCAAGGGTGTTACTTTAAATGCTAAAAATGCTGAAGTTGTCACCCAACAGACACTCACGAGTTTAGTACATGGTTTTGTGACACATCAGCCTATGGACAGAGAGCTTATCACCAAAGTAGATACCATACAGAGGGATAAGAAGAGGCTCCAGCTTAAAAACGCCACAGTGATGAAACGCCTTCGTGTGGTTTACAACAAGCGCAGGGTCTTTGATGATTATACCACACTTCCTTATGGCTACTAGACAGAAGAAGGTAGAGTGTGAAATGTTTGACCCCCGGCTTCAGCATCCATTCAGTATGGTGGTATCAGGTCCCTCAAACAGTGGAAAGACCTACTTTGTCAAAACCGTGATCGAAAACGCAGATCGGATATTTTCAGAAAAGATTGACCGTATAGTCTACATTTATTCATGTTGGCAACCTATGTATGATGAATTGTTAAAAATAAGGGCCATTCGCTTTGTGGAGGGGATCCCCGCATCTCTATGCGATGATACACTCTTGCCTCCTCATATGAGAAATCTTCTCATTATTGATGACTTGATGAATGATGCTAGCAATAATTTAGAGGTTCAACATGTTTTTACCAAATATGTACACCATCGTAACCTAAGCTGTATGTATCTGGTACAGAATTTATTCATGCAAGGTAAAGCTAGTAGAACAATAAGTTTAAACACACATTACATGGTATTGTTTAAAAACCCACGTGACAAACATCAGATTTTGTTAATAGCTAGGCAGATGTTTCCTTGTAAGACAAAGTATTTTGTGGAGTCCTTTAACGATGCTACTTGTTTACCTTATGGCTATTTGTTAGTTGACTTTAAAGCCAAGACACCTGACCATATGAGGCTTAGAACAGCTATTTTATCGGACCGACAAGTTGTCTACACCCAGCCGTTAAAGTGATTAGCTATAAACAATGTCGTCACGCATAACCAGAAACAGTGACCGTCTGAAGCTGTTATATAAAGCACCGCCAGCTCTACGGAAAGTTATTCTACGTACAGCCAACGATGATTTTATCAAAGCTCTGTGTGAAATAGCTTTGAACATTTTACAAGGCCGGATACCGTTGACCCCCCGTATGCACAAAAGACTGCAGAAACAAAAAAAGGACATCAGGCTGCTGGCTAGTAAGAAGGTGTTGATCTCTAAAAAGAAAAGACTTATTAATCAGACCGGGGGTTTTTTGTTGCCATTGTTGGGTGCTGCAATACCCTTGATTACCAGCCTTTTCTCAAGAGGTGGTTAACCTCTCTTATGATTATGGAGCATGCTCAGAAGATGTATCTAGTTCCTCAGCATCAACTAGATGCCTTAAAGCATACCAGCCAGCGCGCTTCTGTTAGACAGACTGCTGAAAATGAATTGGATAAAGCTATGGAGACGGTGTTGAACACACCGGATGATGATCTGCATGAAAAAGCCAAAAAGTATGGGGCTGTTCTGCAACGTTATTTAGCAATGGTAAAACAAGGGGAACAGGAGAAAGGGGCCTTGACTCTATCACTGTCTGATGAGGGGGGTGGGGGTCATGCCGGCCATACAGAGGACCGTGTTGACGGAGATGGTGCTGATCATATTTTTGATGACGTGTTGAAACATATTCCCCCAAAAAGCAAGAGAAACGCTGTGTATATATTGGAATCCTTGAAGAAGTCTAAAGATGTATCGTGGACCAACAGGGGTGAAATTGTAATAAAAGGAGAGACTATAAAGGGGTCTCACTTGTATGATTTGTTAAAGAATGTTACGGCCCCCTACACTATTTTAGACTCTGCCAGACCCCTTGGATGGAATGCTTTTTTAAAATCTTTAGCCTCTATAAATGTACCAACAACCTCTATACCTAGTAAACGACTAAGACAGGTTATTAGCCTGTATAAGAACAACCCTGCATTGGATAGTGTTGATGCATCAGAATCAGGGGTGTCTATCCTAGGTAGTAGGTATGGCGCTACACCTGGGATAAGGAGTGTTGAACAATCAAAGTCTGTATCAAGAAAAAGAAGAAAGAGGAGTATACTTAAGGAAACGGGGCCCCCTTTTAGCTCCCCTAATCAGCAAATGAGTGAATGGCTGAATTTTTGATTTAAAGTTTTTATTTTTGGTTTTTTATATTGTTATGTGTTTTTTATTATTATTTATTATTATGTCATTGGCTGTATATTACGGTGTTTATTATTACTATTAGTATGTCATTGGATGTAATGTGTTTCATGCTTGAATAAAATCAAATAACCACAATATTTGCCTGTCTACCTTGTCTTTTTATTTTCAAAATACATGCTACATATTACACACTGCGACACGACTGGACACACTTAAAATGATGTTCATTACAAACATTAGAATGTATCCGATTAACAAAGTCATATACCATTTTATCATTATGGGGTAGATTATCGTCATACAGGCTCAAATACGTCTGATAGGATACATCTCTTTGCATATTAAACAAGAAAAATACACAATGTTGTCCACATGCTGTACTTAGATGATCCTGAACCTGTCGCGTAGAATAAATTACATCGCTACAGTTATGTTTAAGAAACAGGTGTATGGCTACAGGAAACTCCGTGTATGTAGGTGGGTTGCCATAGGAGTCAAAAAAGTATCCATGTCTTTGGGCTGTAATGTATATAGCCAGCCAATGTGCACCATCTAAATTTGACGGTTCGGTATTAACCACCACCATAGCAGGTAACTGATGAACGGCTCTAGGCAGGTGGTTGCTCGCCACGACCCCCAAAAAAGAAGCCTTGCGGGCAATCTTCAGACCAACAGCCGTTAGCTCGATAGTATTCATTACAACCGTTTTTAGTAATAGTCCAGTAACACCTGCCGTCTGTTCGATATTTCTATAATAGAGTCATAGACTGCGTAACAAATTAAATTGACGGTTATAGGCAGAGCTCTGCTGAATCGTACTTCAAGCCTTACGTTGCCTGTTCTGACAAGCGAGACGTGTTGTCCCCATCCTTCATCTGCTTCAAGGTTGAAACAAAACAACGTATAACCATTCCCAAATTCTTTGCGATTAATGGCCATGTCCCTATCCTTCAGCTGACGGCCTGTGGCCTGAATAAGCTGGAAATATTCTCTGGTATACAGTTAGTTTCTAAAGTCAGGTTGAAAAGGTTTAGCTGGAAATGATTGTCCATCACAGTAAAGAGCTAAGAAATCTGTATCGAAATGCTGAAATCTGAAGGGATTCCTACTATAACTGCCTGTGAATGCTTCGTTTTCTACAAATCCTATAATAATCATCTTCGGAATCTGCCCTAGAAACAGAATGTCCTGATTGCATATTCTAGTGCCAGCAGGGATGGATACATTCTTAAGACATACCCTATCAACGGGGTACTTCCCGTTAGCTTGTGTCAACGCTTTGGCATGAGCCAACTTGACGCCTGGCGCTATATAAACTTTTTTAATAAAGACACTGGCAGACACTATAGAGACTCTGTATTCCAGATTACCAGCGGCCATAAGACAGAAATTGTTTTTTGCTCTAATGAATCTCATGCGGAGATCAACGCCGTTAATCAATAGTTTCTCCTGGAAAAACATATCTGCGTGTATAGGAGCTATCAGGTCAACTATACGGCTAGCAGTCGTATAGGCAGCCCTATTTGTTAATCCAGCATTATCTCCTGTTGGGGAACGGTCATCCATGTGACCGCTTGTGTCTTTGCTGAATAGTCCACATCCAAATTGGGTCTCCAGTGTACCGTTGCCATAGTTTAGCAAGCATTCTATAATACCGCGATAAGGATAGGTATTTGACGACTGGGTAATAAGCCTATCACCCAGCGTAATATCCACTTGTGAGAATAGTGTGCATCCAGGGTAGTTGATCAGGCCCACCTCGGCCGGCAGGGCCAAGTCTGTTCCATCAGGATTAGTAATCTTGACCCTGAGATGCAAATATGTGTTGTTTAGATCCATATAGTCTTCGCTGCTGGCTGATACAAAGAACTTTATGGGCCCGCTATCTGTTATCGCTGATAGCGGTGGTATTTCAACATAGGTACATTTATCTATCGACGTCTGTGTTAACGGTAGAGTGAAAAGATCCAGTTCACTCTTGACACATTCTTCTGACATTCGATGGAGTAGAGCCATTGGTATTCAGTACGGATTATTCGGTCTAAAGAAATATATCGTTAGCACCTCCTCTGAAGTGACGATTTGATGCCTTCTTGCTTTTCTTGGTGTTTGCCCTTTTTCTACCAACGACCCCTGTTTTATTCTGTTTTCGGCGTCTTTTAGGTGCACGGGCCCGCCCCCCGTTCGTAGGTGGGTATTTAGTAGGCCTATCGAAAGAAGCAACCATGCCTGACCCCTGCTGTTGCTGAGCAGTTGATGCATGTGCTATATTTGACATCACGTCTCCTATAATGTTTCTGGCAGCCGCTTTCAAATGTGGTTTGGCTATGCTCACACCCCTTCTGAACAAAGGCATAGCCATTCTGAAGAGGCTGCGGAACATTCCCCCGATTCCGGCTCCATACTGTGTGCTGCTGCCAATATAGCCAGGCAAACCGCTCCCTGCCTGGTTTACGTAATATTGGACGTATTTTAAATTCTTTAGTTTTTGTCACAATCACTTTTTGCATCTCCTTTTCATAAAAAGTGCCTTGCACAGTATCACCGCCATAGTCTTTTAACTTATAAACCGGAGGATGTCTTGAAAGTCTCTCTGATATTGTAAAATATTCATCTGTATATGTCTGTTTGTAGCCCTTTCCAAATGTCGCTTTGACTTTTGAAATTCGAACCGTATCACCAACATCATACCTGAACACTATCTTAGTTTCCGGATTTGTTTTGTAGAGATTGTTAAATACACGTTGTAATATTCATATGTATCAACATACTGAATTGTGATTGGATGCATTATACTGTGCTATGATTGGTTAAGACCACCCAGGTCGTGAGGGCAGTCGCAAAGGATCATGGCCAGGAGCACATGGACATCCAAGTCACAGCTAGCTAATAAAGAGCTACGTTCCTAAATATCCTGTCGTCCTGCATTTTACTATTTGTATAAAGTATACAAAACAAGACATGGTGTCAGAGTAAAAGGACTGAAAGATGGATTTTGCTGGAGTTCCTTCACCTCGAATGGATTGGGGGTCTACGAATTTACCCGATGCATGGCGTAAGTTCAGACAGCACGTGGAGCTGATGTTCACGGGTCCTCTGAAGAAAAGAGGAGAAGAGGAAAAGTGCAGCTACCTGCTCCTCTGGATCGGTGAACACGGGAGAGACATTTACAACACATGGACACTTACCGAGGCTGAATCAAAGGTACTGACAACGTACTACGATCGTTTTGGAGCATATGTTGTGCCAAAGACCAATACAATTTTCGCTAGGTACAAATTCCATGAGAAGGTACAAGGCGCTAGCGAATCGTTTGAACAGTTGTCACTGAGCTGCGTCTGCTTGTGAAAGACTGTGATTATGCAAACAAGGATGAGATGGTCAGGGACCGTATTGTATTTGGAATACACTCACCGCGAGTGAGAGAGAAACTTTTGAATGTCGGATCAGAGCTAACGCTAGACAAAGCTATCGACATAGCCAGATCTCACGAGCTAGCACAGGTTCAGATGAAAACCATCTCAGGCGGCAGCACGTGCGCATCACGTGAACAAGCAGTGCACGCAGTCAGGCAGACATCAAAGCACACCTCCAGTGCCCAGAGAGCATGTTTCAGAACGGAGACAGACAGAACTCCAAGACAAAGCGACACAGACTCCAAACGCCCCAAAACATGTGGATATTGTGGATACAAAGTGCATGGCGAACAGGGGAATTGCCCAGCTAAAGGCAAACAGTGTACTAAATGTGGAAAATGGAATCACTTTGCAAAAGTGTGCAGAGTTTACCGTGGAAAAACAGTACATGCAGTGAGTGAAGACGAAATGTCAATCAAAGAGTCAAATGCTGATGAACTGTTTATTGATACAGTGACACAGAAACGTCAGATATCAGAGACAGAGCAAGCCTTTGCTGACATTGAGATAGGACGACGAGGCACAGAGCTAAAATTCAAACTAGACACTGGTGCACAAGTAAACATTATTCCTCTGAGTAAGTACAGAAGCTTGACATCTGAGTGTGAGCTACAGCCCACCACGCGCAGACTGACTAGTTATGGTGGTGAACAGCTCCCAGTAAAAGGCACATGCACTCTCCAATGCAAATACAAGGAAAGGGACATGATGTTGGAATTTTACGTTGTCGACACTCGAGCACCTGCAGTGCTAGGTCTTAAAGCATGTTTAGACATGGACCTTATCAAGCTAGTTTTATCAGTGACAGCACCAGTAGAAATAGAGAACGTCATGGAGGAGTTTGCTGATGTTTTTACAGGAATAGGACTATTCCCAGGAGAATGTACCATTCACCTTGACCCAGACGCAACCCCTGTGGTCTACCCACCGAGAAAGATTCCACTTGCTCTCCGCGCCCGTCTGAAGAAAGAGTTGGAGAGCATGGAGCAATCTGACATCATCACCAAGGTTACAGAACCGACGGATTGGGTCAACGCGTTAGTGGTGGTGGAGAAACCACGCACAGGCAAGCTCAGGGTATGTCTCGACCCAAGAGACTTGAACAAGGCTATCAAACGCCCCCATTACCCCTTACCGACGCTAGATGGCATCACACACAAGCTAGCGGGCGCATGCTACTTCAGTGTCATGGACGCCAGATCAGGCTACTGGGCTATCAAGCTCACAGAAGAATCATCTAAACTCACAACGTTCAACACACCGTTTGGACGCTACAGGTTCCGTCGCCTGCCTTTTGGGATTATCTCAGCCCAAGACGAGTTTCAGCGGAAGATCGACGAGGTGTACGAAGGCCTCGACGGAGTCGTGGCGATTGTGGACGACATCCTCGTCTATGGTCGAACCAAAGAGGAACACGACAGAAACCTCAACGCGATGCTGCAAAGGTCCCGCGAGAGAGGAGTCCGGCTCAACCCCGAGAAGAGCACAGTCGGCGCTACAGAGGTCAGCTACTTCGGACATCTTCTCACAGCGAATGGAATCAAGCCAGATCCGCAGAAGATCTTAGCCATAAAGGAAATGGAGCCACCAAAGAACCGCACAGAGCTGGAAACAGTGCTTGGCATGGTCAACTACTTAGCCAAGTTCGCACCCAGCCTCTCCAATGCTACTGCGCCCCTGCGTCAGCTGCTAAAGCAGTCCAGTGAGTTCCTCTGACAACCAACATGACATCGCTCCAGAAAGTGAAAGACTTGATCACGAGAGAACCCAGGACCAAATCCTTGCCTACTACGACCGCTCAACAAAGAGCTCAGACTCCAGGTGGACGCGTCAAAGTATGGACTAGGGGCAGTGCTACTGCAAGAAGGAAAACCCATCGGCTACGCGACTTCCAAATCTCTCACAGACTGTGAGATCAACTACGCTCAAATCGAAAAGGACAGCTGTACGCCATTCTGTTCAGGATGTAAGCGTTTCCACCAGTTTCTATGTGACACAAACTGAAGGAATCCGAGCACAAGCCACACTCAGTCACATGAGGAAAGTTAGCCGCAGCCTGAAGGACAGAGAATGATCCTTCAACTACAAAAATACGACTTCACAAATCACTCACCGTCCAGGAAAGACATCCCTGTCGCAGATACACTCTCCAGGAAGTTTCTTACCTACAAGGACAGCAGCCTCATGAGGCATGGACATGCAGGGACATGTGTACAGCAACTTACCAGTTAGTGACACAAAACTGAGGAGAACGAGCAGAAACAGAAAAAGACACACAACTCACACAGCTGAGGAATGTCAACAGTCAGGATGGCAACGAGGTGAGGAGAAAATGCCCTCAGAGCGTTTCAGAGTTCTGGAACTCGACGAACTATCACAGATCACGGAATACTTTTCAAAGCTGAAAGCATCATTCCTACCAGTCTGCCAGCTGAAGAGATGTTGACAAAGATCCCTAATGCTGACAATGGGCCCTGTTACAAATCAAATGAGTTTGAATCCTTCACAAAAGCATGGGAGTTCACACACATCACCACAAGCCCACATTACCCTCAAAGTAATGGCCTTGCTGAAAAATCTGTGCAGATCGCTAAATCGCTCATGGACAAAGCAAAAGCAGACAAGAGAGACCCCTACCTCAGTCTCCTTGAATACCGCAACACTCCAGTTGACAACTTCAAATCACCAGCCCAGCTGTTGATGAGCCGCAGACTTCGCTCAATCCTTCCCAGCACCAACCAGCATCTGCAACCTGAGGTCGTCAGATACAAGGAAGTGTATGCAAAACGTGCACAGAGACAACAACAGCAAAAGCGATACTACGACAGGTCAGCCAGACCACTGCCACTACTGAACGACGGAGAGTCAGTTAGAATCCAGGAGCATGGCTACTGGAAGCCAGCAGTCGTCATCCGACCAGCTGACACTGAACGTTCATATCTCGTTCGCACCGCAGAAGGAGCGGTGTACCGCCGCAATCGTCGTCACCTCCTGAACACAAAAGAACAACACACTGACGAGATGAACTGTTCCCCTGAAAGAGAACGGGGTGGACTACACACAGACACAGCACAACATACACCATGCTTACCTGCCACACCACAAGACCTGTTGACTGACACAGTGGCATGCCCAGCTTCATATCGCACAAGGTCAGGAAGAGAGGTCAAGCCTAGAGCTGTCCTAGACCTGTGAAATGTAAAAGGGTGTAGGCGGATCGCTGCCCTAAAAGAGTTCCAGACTGTAAACTTGTTATTGAAAGTTAACTTGAAATGCTTGATATGGTATTTGTCTGTTATGTTGATGCAGTTGGTGCAGTTTAAATGATTACTTACCTCGAGTTCAAACTACAGAGCATATATTCAAAAACACTTTGTTGTTCTACATATTGTTTTTTTTTAAAACAAGGGAGATGTAATATTCATATGTATCAACATACTGAATTGTGATTGGATGCATTATACTGTGCTATGATTGGTTAAGACCACCCAGGTCGTGAGGGCAGTCGCAAAGGATCATGGCCAGGAGCACATGGACATCCAAGTCACAGCTAGCTAATAAAGAGCTACGTTCCTAAATATCCTGTCGTCCTGCATTTTACTATTTGTATAAAGTATACAAAACAAGACACACGTGTCTCATTATCTTTAACGACACTGACAGGTGTCATTTTGATCGATCTATGGTATGAGTGGTTATAAGCATGAACCATGTCCTGTAGTTTATCCACATACCGTTTGGAGTTAGCGGCCGTTAAATATCTCCACATGTTTGTTTTTAGAGTCCTATTGAAACGCTCGACTATACAGGCCTTAGTCTCGTTATATGTAGAGAAATGTTTAATGTTATGCCTCTCTAGCAACCGCTGAAACATTTTGTTGTAAAATTCTTTTCCAGCGTCGGTCTGCAGTTTCTCGGGGACACGGCCTTCTTTGAGAATATCTCCAAAAGCTTTGCTGACGTCATTAGCACTCTTGGATGGTAAACAACGCACCCACGCATATTTTGAAAACACGTCGATACATGTCAGCAGAAAACGCACGCCATCGTTTTCGGCTGAATACTCCGTCATATCCACTAGATCAGCCTGGAATTGTTTATCTATACCGCTAACCAATACTCTGTTTCTACGGAAATGTATCGCAGAAGGGGTATGCAGAGTATAGGCGTCTTGTTTCAATAACCATTTCTTGATATAGTCTAGAGGAGGTATCTGACCCTTGCTATTTTTAAGGGCTGCTCGTAGTTTATTAACACCCCCATAAGCACCAGCCCCGGCGGGGTCGTAATAAGCTTTAGACAACAGTCTATCCATATCGGGTAAGATTGACAGACTGAACAACAAACATCGTTTACATCTTTTTATTTAAAAAACAAACACCCACTCTCCACCATGTCGAGATACTGTTTACATGCTGTTTTGTTTTTCTGTACCATTTTACAAGCTATCAATCGAGCCTCAGTAAGACAATTCATATGTGTATTCATGAATATATCTGATGGAAACAAAGAGTTAGGAAGAGATGGAGGGATACAGGGAGGGTGAAGGAGAGATACAGAGAAAGGTGGAGGCGGAGAGAGAGAGAGAGGGAGAGAAAGAGAAAGAGACAGAGCGATAGAGAGAGGGAGAGAGAGAGAGAGAGAGGGAAAGGGAGAGAGAAAGACAGAAAACATCGCCGACAGTGTTAATGCGCCAGGCATAGCATAGCCTTTAGACCTGGTTTGTCCAAATTAAAACACGATCCTGGAATGGGTGAACTCCCCGAATCACGGGTGCATTTTCTGTTGGTGTCTCCTGAGGCGGTCGTTCCGCGAGAAGCTCTTCCCGCACGTGTCGCACGCCAACGTCCTCTGGTGCAGCAGCAGGTGGGCGCGCAGGTTCTGCAGACGGCTGAAGCTCCTGGAGCACTCGGGGCACCTGAAGCGGCACCAGCACGCCCGCGTGGACGCGCTGGTGCTGCTTCAGGTGCACCGCCTGACGGAAGCGTTGGCCGCAGTGGGCGCACAGGTAGGGCCTCTCCCCCGTGTGCGTGCGCAGGTGCACGCTCAGCTTGCTCTTCTGCGCGAAGGTCTTGGGGCAGTGTGGGCAGCCGTGCGGCCTCTCCCCCGTGTGCGTGCGCAGGTGCACGCTCAGATTGCTCTTCTGCGCGAAGGTCTTGGGGCAGTGTGGGCAGCCGTGCGGCCTCTCCCCCGTGTGCGTGCGCAGGTGCATGCTCAGCCGGCTCATGTGCAGGAAGGTCTTGGGGCAGTGTGGGCAGCCGTGCGGCCTCTCCCCCGTGTGCGTGCGCAGGTGCACTGCTCAGATTGCTCATCTGCGGGGGGGGGGGGGGGGGGGGGGGGGGGGGTGGGGGGGGGGGGGGGGGGAGAAGGTCTTGGGGCAGTGTGGGCAGCCGTGTGGCCTCTCCCCCGCGTGGCCGCGCTGGTGCTGCTTGAGGCTGTAGCGGTTGCTGAACCCCTTGCCGCAGTCCGTGCACGGGTACCTGCACGTGTGTCTGCACTTCTTTGCGGTGCTGTACTTCGTCCCGCATTTGGGGCAAACGTGCGCCCCTTCTCCCGCCGTCGTTCCTACGGCCTCCTCCAGGGGGCGACTCTCATGCCCGGGCGCGTGCTTGGCTTCGTCGCCGGTGGTTCCCGTTGGTTCTTGAGAGGCGACGTCAACAACGCCATCGAGGAGTCGAGCGGGTTGGGAGTGGCGGAGGGGGACCCTTCCCCGGGAGGGTGGTCCTGGTTCTGGGGCCCTGCGGGCCCTGTGTGGGGTGTGGAACGTTCCCTCATTGGCTGCGTGCTGAAGTGTTCCGCCTGGCGCTGGCGCCACGTTTCCGTGGTGAAGGACAGCAGGCAGTGGGCGCAGAGGAACATCTGGGACGCGATGCCCGGGTCACTCTCTGAAAAGAAACAAAACAAAAATGAAATACGGCCATTTTGTCAAAATCTTCAAGTAAGATGAGGGAATGGGGTCCTTTTTCCATGTCAAAGCATATCATCTTTGGAGGAGGGGGTGTATCTCAGAACACGTGTTTCCTCAGTAAGAGAGACCTAGAGAGCCCCCTGACCTGTGGGAGAAAGCTTCCTGAGCCATGTTTTCATTTTAGAATGTATTCTTTCTTTGGCTTTATGGATAGTTGTATTATCTCTAATGAATAGAATGCATTAAGCTTAATTTGAATACAATGCATTTTGTATGTATATGAATTAAGTGTATTCTGTCTTCAGCGACACAAGTAGAATGTGTACAGTGCTCACCTCATCCAGTTTTGAGTGCGTATCTCTCGCTGCATCAATGTAGTGGTAGCCGTCACTTTAACATGTTTAACATGCCCGGGCATATGGGTCATACTATTAAAGTTACATATTGTATGATAATATAATATATGTATAACATGTTTAACTTGCCCGGGCATATGGGTCATAATAGTAAAGTTACACATTGTATGATAATATAATAGATGTATAACATGTTTAACTTGCCCCGGCATATGGGTCATAATATTACATATTGTATATTAGGATAATATAATATATGCTGCATTTAAGTACTATGAAAGTAATATATTGTATAATTGAAGAACATAGTAGACCTAATATTAATATACCCCTAAACATGTCTGGGCATGTCTCTGACTCGACTACAGTTAGGTTAACCCGGGTAATACATGGCTAAACCGGGGCTAGACGGAGCTAGGCTAGGTGGAGCTAGGCTAGGCTAGGCGGAGCTAGGCTAGGTGGAGCTAGACAATGGAGACTGGCTGGTCTAGTCCTGACATGTTAAGGAGTAACGTATATAAGGCTAGGTCAGCTGGTATGTCTTGCACTTTATGTACAGAGCATGTATTCTTATTCACTAGGTAAGACCTTTTATTTATGTATCTGAATATTTATTTATTTATCTAAATAGAGATCATTGTTTAATGTACAGAACATGTATTATTACTAGGTACGACCTTTTATTGAAGTATCTGAATAGTTATTTATTTATCTAAATAGAGATCATTATTTAATGTACAGAACATGTTTTATTACTAGGTAATACTTTTTATTGATGTATCTGAATAGTTATTTATTTATCTAAATATAGATCATTATTTAATGTACAGAACATGTATTATTACTAGGTAAGACATTTTATTGATGTATCTGAATAGTTATTTATTTATCTAAATAGAGATCATTATTTAATGTACAGAACATGTTTTATTCACTAGGTACGAGTTTCTTATACTGTGTTGATGATAGAGATAACTATTTATGTACAGAGCAACATGTATTCCTATTCACCACGTAAGACTTAAATATCACATCATGTTTTCATTTATCTAAATATATTTATTTATTTACGTACAGAGCAAAACATTTTAATAACAAAGTTATCATAGTAGTAATAGCAGCTAACGAAGCTAAAGATAAGTATAGCAAAGTCCACTTGATGTGAAGCTAAAGCTAACTATAGTGAAGACTGCTTGATGTGAGGCTAAAGCTAACTATAGTGAAGTCTGCTTGATGTGAGGCTAAAGCTAACTATAGTGAAGTCTGCTTGATGTGAAGCTAAAGTTAACTATAGTGAAGTCTGCTTGATGTGAAGCTAAAGCTAACTACTTGCTATCCTCCAGACGACAATCAAGATGTCAGATGACAGCTGTGAGAAGCCTGACCAGGACAGCATACTGGTAAGCTGCCTGTCTGTCTGCCTAGCTGTCTCTGTCTGTCTAGCTTTCTGTGTGTCTGACTAGCTGTCTGTCTGTCTGCATAGCAATCTGTGATTAGTGTTGTCAATATTATTATGTTATCCATCATGTAGGCCTACCGTATTTTGTCAGACAGAGGTAACACACACACACACACACGTGCATGACATACAACACGATACACACTACATACTTTCTGGGGATGACCAGGTACACACACTAAACAATTTACACATTACACATACTATACACAATATACCACACACACACTCTAAGGCTCAGGGCTCTAGAGGGCCACTGTAGAGCCACTGTAGCTATATACTCACACTATATACTACACACTATATACTCACACTGCACACTATATACTCTCCATCCCTCCTTCACCCCCCCCACCCCCCACCCCCCATTCAGCTCCCCTCCACCCGGCCCACTTCCTCCTCTTCTGAACTCCTGGGTCCCGCCTCCTCTCCCCCGGCCCGGCCCACTTCCTCCTCTTCTGAACTCCTGGGTCCCGCCTCCTCTCCCCCGGCCCGGCCCCCTGACCCGGAGAGAACGGTTTCCATGGAAGCTGGTGTGCCGGACTTGTGCGTGGAGCCCTGTGTGATCTGCCTGACCAGGCCTAAGAACGGCTGCATCGTCCACGGACGCAGCGGCCACCTGCTGGCCTGCTACTCATGCGCCAAGAAGCTAAAGAAGAGGAACAAGCTGTGTCCCGTCTGTAGAGAACCCATCGAGAGTGTAGTGCTCACCTACTTTATCTAGACCCCTCCCTCATCCAGAGTGTAGTACTCCCCTACCGTAGACCCCTCCCATCCACAGTGTAGTACTCCCCTACCTTAGACCCCTCCCCCATCCAGAGTGTAGTGCTCACCTACTTTATCTAGACCCCTCCCCCATCCAGAGTGTAGTACTCCCCTAACGTAGACCCCTCCCATCCAGAGTGTAGTGCAGCCCTGAGAGGGAGAGGTACAGGGAGGCAGCGCAGAGAGAAGGGGAGGGGGCCCAGCCCGGAAGTAGTAAATCAGGATCAAGCCCCCATGCAATTGAAATACGAGAACATCTTAGGACAGTGGTCACCAACCTTTTTAAGCCCAAGATCCCTAACCTCAGCCTTGGTGAAAGGCAACATCTACCTATTGAGCGTTGAGAGAAAAATATTTAACTTTCAACTTGAGGCCTTTTATTTGGCTAATTGTATTTGAATAACATGAAATGCTTTCAAATTGATGCAACCAAGAAAACACTAACTAGCATTTCAAACAGGCCATAGCTGTCTTGCTTTAAGAATTGTACAATATACCTTCAATTCTAAGTTTCCTTATGTAATAATATTCCAATAGAAAAAATAAAGGCATGTGGCATATTTTCCATTTGTAAATTATTTTGTTCATAATAGCCAACAACAACAACAAAAATCAAGATACGTATTAAACATTAGCATTTTAGAAAGTTGAACTGTAATGTGTGCTGACAAAATTATCAGTCAGTGCAATTAAGCCATCTGTAAAAGGCTTCTTGTGTTTAGCCAAAAGATGACTTATGACGGGGTGACGGTTAAGTGTTAAAAGAGTTGGCGAGCCTGCAGGAATAAATCGCCTCCAGGCGGAAAAGGAGAACGTTATACGCTTCGGCTCCGCCTGCGGTGTGGAAGCGCTTATTGATTAACATGTGGGCATTTGATGGGCATTGTGTTACACAACCCTTTGAGCACTAAGCTGGCAATATTGAATTTCCGTTGCTATAGAAATTTAATCCATGGGAGCAGCTGACGTTAGTTCGTTCAGACATCTTCCTGACAAGAGATCACGGTCCTCAAATGACTACTTCATCAAAAGCAACAAAGTAATTCCACTAGTCTGGCTCATGACAGCAGGTAAGCCTTCGTTTGGCGTTATTTGCGGAGGTGTGTGTGTGTGTGTGTGTGTGTGTGTGTGTGTGTTTGGCATCTCAAAGAAAGGATTTGGAGGTATTAGTCAAGTTTCTGCAGAGACTTGGCTGCAAGGCCGGCAAACTCCCTGTAGCCTCTGACACTAAGACCTGCCGTAGCCACTCCGATCCTGTCAACGGCTGATAATCGAAGAGGGAGCGAAGAGGAAGAGGGAGCCAGTATAACGGTGTGAAGAGCCTCCGTCAGCATTTGCATGTATGCGTTTTTGGCGAGTCTTGTGTGTGTGTGTGTGTGTGTGTGTGTGTGTGTGCACCTGGGTTCACACCCTTGTATGTTTGCTGTGCACACATACATGTTATTTTTTTTTTTGTCTCTTTTGAGATAAGAGGGCACCATAGCATAATGAGTAAACATTGTTACTCTCCGTCCGCCTCTAATTGAACTATTATGGGATGTAGCAGCCTTACTCCATGGCCCCTTTCATCTCCATAGCAACACACATACATGATTAGTGTTGTCTAGGTTTTTTTATGTTAGCTTTTAGACCGCAGTATATAGGAACCTCTGTAAGAAACAGACAGCGACTAGAGCAGTGGTTGATGATCTCCAATTTCTTGCAATGTAATTCACCTCACCCAGTACTGAGTCCTCTGTGCGCAGGCAGAGTAGACCTTCCTCGCACGAGGTTGGCCGTGGTAGAGGCTGATTTTGACAGTTTGATACAGATACTTTATAAGACACTTTTTCTTCCCACGCAGGGTGAGGCTTTCTTGTTGGTCATTGGTTGTGATAGAGTGGGAGGGGTGTTGCCGGGCAAGACAGACATGTAAGGTCATAGAAGGGTCACTTGTTTTTACCAAATGACCCCGGCCGCGCCACATTTTCTCAAAACAGTCTAGACATTTAGAGAAGTTACCTCAGGAAGGTTTCGACATTTGTTTATCAGCAGCTGGTTTCGGTCACGTCAACCTGCCCGTGTCTGCTAGTGACCTTTTTCTGATGTATTCCACTGAGCTTGGTATTTTTCCACTACATTAGTCAATCATCAAAACCAGTTCAGTAAACAAATACACCATGTTCTGAAAAGTACTGAGACTGTTTGTGTTGAGGCAACGCCTACTGGTTCTACATTCAGGACTCTGGGAAGTGTGTTCAATCTGAAGAGTAGGCCCAGAGAATTCCCTGAGGTCGGGGAGATGCAGTCCTAAGTGACGTTGTCAAATTTAGAAAAGGGTTTGTGTAAATAATGGGCGCATAGATGGTGAATTACGACCAGGTGCCCGGCCTGAACTGTGCATTGAACCCGTTATAGATAGTAAATGGTCATCTAGTGACATCTCTGAGATGTTGTTTGCTCCACTCTACAAAAAGGGCTTCCCTCCTCTATTCGGGGCGCTTTTTCTCCAGAACTCTGCTCTGCGTGGAGTTGCCTTTGAAACTGTGTCTTTTATATGCTGCAGCATATGAAATAAATCAACTACGGATATCCATTTGTCTTAGCTTTTATTCGAGCCAGCCACCAGTTATTTTTATTTGCCACAACAACATCTAGAGCAATTCCGTCTTTTTTTTCATAAACAATCTTTGTATGCTGGTAGCTCACGCTAACACTGCAGACGTTGGCTAGTGAAGCGGGGTTTGCCGCTCTATGCTGCGCTCCCCACCCCCCGCTTCTAAAGGACAAGCAGGAAACGGACGTGTAGGAATGGTGTTATCAGCAGCTTCTGCTGCGACTCGTATGCATGCATTTAATTAGGTGGCTTTAAGGAAGAAGAAGTGAACACTGTGTTTACTGCATTCCTGTCTGCGAGAAAAGTAACTTCATGCGTGGGATGTGGCTGTTTTAGGCTCTGGTCGCAGCCTCTGTAGCAGTGTGGAATCCTGGCGTGGGCAAGTGAACTTGTACAACATGTGGTTCTCTGTGGTCGGCAGGCTACAGGCTGAGGTACAGTGCAGTTTGTTTCTGTGTAATGCATCACTTCTGTGTACATCCTTTTATCTTTGGGCCGAGGCTAGCTTTATCAGTTATTCAAATGATCTATACTTGTGTGTACATAAAACAACTGCAAGAAGCAGTAGGACAATACCCTACAACAAGTGTAGTCATGTGTGTACATGTGTAAGAGTCCCCCAGTAAGAAGCATGGTGCGTCCAATGGTGTACATAAATATGTATTTGTTTATTTTCATATTTAGCAGTTATTTAGCTTTACAATGATATCCTTCTCTCTGTGTCACTAGGGTACAGGGCAAGATAAACTGGGAATCTGCATCAAGTCTGTTAAGGGAGGAGCTGCTGACATGGTAATGCACTCACTCACTCTTTCACTCACTCACTCACTCTCTCTCACTCACTCACTCACGTTCTCTAACTATTTGTTTGTTTCTACTAGGATGGCAGTCTGGCAGCAGGGGACCAGTTGCTGAGTGTAGATGGGTGTAGTCTGGTGGGCCTATCTCAAGAGAGGTAGGAATCACCCTTACCAATCACCCTTAGTTCCTCGTTGCAGGAACAGACCTTTTGGCCTATACATGCTCAGGCCAAGCCACAAGCTGACCGCCTTCAGCTGCTTATGAGCATAGCTTATGTATAATAGCCAAAAGAAAGCTCGTATTTCTATACCTACAAAATAAACTGAATCATTGATAAATATTAAATAACAGACAACAGTTAAGATTCAAGACCAATTCCAAGTAAAAAAACTACAACCTGGACTTTAGTCCTAGAATACTTTTAGTCATGCTTTTTTCTTTCTTCATTCTGTCGTTGTCTGTGTGTGGTCAGATCTGCAGAGCCGAAGACGCCAACGGGCTCTGTGGTAACCCTCGAGGTGGCCAACCAGGGTGCCATTAACCATGGCCTTGCTACTTTGCTCAACCAGCCAAGCCCCATAATGCCCAGAGGTTCGTACCACCTACTTGCTGCCAGCCCCTTGTCTCACCTGTTGCATTCCTGTGACCAAAATGGTTGCATTTGCAACCATTTATTATGTGGATTTAATTGTTTTCATTACCTTTTTTTTGCCGGTAAAAAAGAACAATTATATATAGGTATATATGTATATGTATGTGTATATATATATATATATATATATATATATATATATATATATATATATATAATATATATGTTGCCACAGGCCTATTAAATGGTGTTGCAGCGCCAATATTACACTGTTTAGGGAGAACCCTTCAATATATTTATATAGTGAGCTTATAGTGAGCTTGGTAGGTATAATAAAGTGGCATTTGTGTGCCTTATAAACTGGTTTACCGGAAGTAAACATATAAAAAATAATCACCAACCATGTTTCTAAAGTATACAGTGTCAAAATCCACCGTCAAAACGGATCTTTGCGAAATGACGTGTGTACCCCTTTAAGGCCCAGCCTGCGTTGGAGAGAAGCCTCGGTTTGGATAGGCGAACTTCAAACTAATGCATCCAATCTTTTATTTCCGATATAGACTTGAAATCTCCGCAACAGAGCGCCGGCGAGGACTGCACGGCGTCGCTGACGGGGGTCAGGGGGGAGATGGCCAGGAAGCCCCAGAGCCTGGGGGGTCAGCCGGGGAGACTGAAGAAGGGACGCAACCCCCCCATCACCCACACCTCTCGGAGCATGCTCAAAGTGGCGGGTGAGGAATGATGCCCCCCCCCCCCCGACGGTCTCCCCGTCTGTCTGTCTGTCCCAGTGTGTGTCTGACTCTTGTTTGTCTGTGTCTAACTGTCTGTCTGCTCCTCCGTTCGTCCGTTTGTGTTCCTCTCTGACTGGCTGTCTGTGCACATGTCCGTCTTCCCTCATGTCTGTCTGTCTGTCTCTCTTTTTATGTCTTGAATTTTGTATTTTCTGCTGAGGTTTATTTTCATCTCCTCAATTTTCCTTGTTTATGAAACTCAAACAACGTGTCTCATCTAAAGCTTTGCTTAATGCAGACATGTCAAACTCAAGGCCCGCGGGCCACATCCGGCCCGCTGGACAATTGTCTCCGGCCCGCAAGATAATATTTTATGTCTATCAGAATTGGCCCGCCAGTACATAGCACGCACATCATTAATACTACAAATCCCAGACTGCACTGCAATAGCTGGCGCCAGCTATTGGTTGAGACATCAATCAACGGCGGCAACCCCATTTATTGACAAACTCTCCAGTCTCACGCTTATCATGTCACTTCGGATAAACTTTAAGCTAACTCTAGCCCTCCCAAAAATGGCCAAACGAAAGGTGGACTTTGAAAACAGGGGCTTTCAAGACAGATGGGAGGCAGAGTATCTGTTCACTAACACAAGGGGTAAACCTGTTTGTCTTGTGTGCAGAGCTGTTGTGGCCGTAATTAAAGAATACAACATAAGACGTGTGGTGGAAAAATGACCTCAGGCCCTATTCCAAAGTTAACTCACCTCAACTAGTTGGTTTGGTTTAGGCACTCAAGTTGTTGTGAGCACATTATAGTGTCCTATTTGTTTTCTTTTAATTATCTACCTCCTCACAGTTGCCTGTCCTTGCATTCCTGTATGGTGCTTTGTTCTATGTGAGAAACACCAGAGCAAGTTTCTCTCATCTATTATGTGCCTGTTGCCCTGACCGCACAGACGACCCGCCATAAATCCTAGGTGGCGCCATATATGTTAAGCTACGACCAGAGGTCTGGCTTTAGCTGTGCATTGAACCATTTATAGATGGTACAGGACGCCATCTAGTGTTACTTTTAAATGATTGTTTATTTTAACCTACAAAAGGCCCTCCTTCCTTTGCTCGGCGCGCTTTTTCTCGAGAACTCTGCCCAGTGTGGAGTTGCCTTCGAAACTGCGTCTTTTGTATGCTGCAGCATATGAAATAAACCAACTACGGATATCCATTTGTCTTAGCCTTTTGAATCAGCCCAGCCACGAGTTGTAACATTTGCTACGACAGACGACACTATGAAACGAAACACAGGGACGGGTACAAGGAGCTGGACACACGGCAGAAGCTCCAGAAGGTAGAAGAGTTGAAAAAACGTCTGGGGTCACAGCAGGCTATGTTCAAAAAAGCTAAATCTCAAAGTGAAGCTGCCGTTAAAGCTAGTTTCATTGTGGCTGAAGAAATAGCTAAATCGGCCCGGCCATTTACCGAGGGAGAGTTTGTGAAGCGATGCATGATTAAAGTGTGCGAAGTCGTGTGTCCTGACCAAAAGCAAGCATTTTTAAATGTAAGCCTTACCAGAAACACCGTTGCTGACCGGACATGCGAGCTTGCTACCAATATACAAAATCAGCTAATGGAAAAAGGAAAAGATTTCATTGCATATTCCCTTGCTGTGGATGAGAGCAGCGACACAACAGATACTGCCCAGCTGTCAATCTTCATCCGTGGAGTGGACTCTGACTTGCGCGTTACAGAGGAACTTTTGGGAATTAAATCAATGCACGGCACAACCACGGGAAAATACATATTTGAAGAAGTATCTAATTGTGTAAATGAAATGAAGCTGCCTTGGGACAAACTGGTAGGACTGACAACAGATGGAGCGCCTGCAATGTGCGGTAGAAAGAGTGGATTAGTGGGCAGAATGCGGGATAAGATGCGGGAGGACAATTGCGCAGGTGAGCTGACAGTTTACCACTGCATTATACACCAAGAAACATTGTGCGGCAAAGCGCTAAAAATGGAACATGTGATGAGCACCGTGACACAGACTGTTAACTTTATAAGAGCCAAAGGTTTAAACCACCGCCAGTTTAAGGCTTTTCTGGAGGAGATCGATTCTAAAAATGGTGACGTCCCCTATCACACAGAGGTGCGCTGGCTAAGTCGAGGGAAAGTGCTCAACAGATATTTCGAGTTGCGTGAGGATATCTGTCAGTTTATGGAAAGCAAAGGGAAAGACACCACAGAGCTCCATGATGAAAAGTGGCTGTGTGAGCTGGCATTTCTGTGTGATATAACGAACCATCTCAATGCGCTAAACCTCCAGCTTCAGGGACGGGACCGTGTGATCACAGACATGCATGCTGCAGTGAGGGCTTTTAAAGCCAAACTGCGTCTGTGGGAGACGCATATGTTGGAAGGAAACTTGGGTCACTTTCCGTGCTGCCTGTCGATGATGCACAAGGTTTCTGCCGCTATTTTTCCAAGTGCACATTTTGCTGAAAAACTGGGCATACTTAGTACCGAGTTCACACGGCGATTTGCCGACTTCGAAGCTCAGAAAACTAAGTTTGAACTTCTCAGTAATCCGTTTGCGGTTGACGTGGAAAAGGCACCTATGAACATCCAAATGGAGCTGCTCGACCGTCCAATGTAGTGACACACTTAAGGCGAAGTATGACTCTGTGGGCGCTGCACAGTTCCCACACAACAAAACATCACACAGGAGTCGTCTCAGTGACGGACACCTTCACTCCATCCTGAGAATTGCCACAGCTCAGATTCTGACTCCAGACATTGATGAACTTGCAGCTAAGAAAAGATGCCAAGCATCTGGCTTGGGCTAATGTGCATCAGAGCAAAATGTACTTAAATGTTTTTTGCATTTTTCTCCTGTAATCACAAGGAATACTGTTAATAGTTATGTCTGAAATATTTGCACATTTTCAATAAAATAAGTTATTATTATTACTACCAAAAACATTTTCATTAGAAATGACTCAGTGGAAACTCCTGACAGATAATGCCACTGATATGTCTTATTTGAAATTTGATTACATTACATTGTTAAATCTGTAAGCTTGGTTTGTTCTGAATTCTCTTAGGTGCTTTTGGAGAAGTTAAGTTAATTTGTGATAATACATCTGAAAAAACATGTTCTTATTTTCAATAAATATCGACTGTTTGGCCCGCGACTTGGACCCAGTTATTTTTTTTGGCCCCTTCTGTGATTGAGTTTGACACCACTGTTCTAACCGAAGAGAAACCGATCTCACTAAGGGATGAGGCTTTCAGAGGGGATTTTTAGAAGTGTACAATCATGTTGACAATCATGTTGTCTTCAAAACAAATATGAAGCAAAAGAGATTTAAACAGTTGAGCTCGTCTAATTTGTGAGACTATGAACAACCTAACCCAACCTATTGTGTTTTCCATATTAAACAACACGTCTCATCAGGTCTGAGGGCCAACCCTAGCCATGCACATTGCAGCAGTCTCTAACCCTAGCCATGCACATTGCAGCAGTCTCTAACCCTAGCCATGCACATTGCAGCAGTCTCTAACCCTAACCCTAGCCATGCACATTGCAGCAGTCTCTAACCCTAGCCATGCACATTGCAGCAGTCTCTTTGGTCACGTTGTGTCAAATGGTAGAACCATTGGGCAGGTGAAATGATTCACGACGGACGAGTGACTGTCATTCATCAATGGCTCATCCTGCATTGAATTGACTGTAGGTGGGATTTAAGAGCTATCTCTCATTTGATAGACATGGCTCAGCCATCAATCAGCTAATAGTGAGTGAAACTGAGAATATCTGTCTCCAGTTGACTGGAGACAGTCCTGCGTCTGTACGAGACAATTCTTCCCTGATTGGTTCAGTGAATTCAACTTGCCTGCCAATCACAGGTGTTTGACAGGCAGCACTTGGTGGAGAAACGTAGGGAGGGAGGGAGCAGAGACGGAGGGGAAATGGTTTGGTTGTTTGCTCTCTAATCTGCCCTACAGCAGCTTTAACAGTAGCCTGCATTCCTTTGAGGTGGTACCTTCATCCTAGCGCTGACTCCTGGGGTCTGGTGGCGTCTCGTAGGGCTTCCTGGAGAACATTTCTCTGGATGCACTTCGTGCTGACCCCTCTCCTTGCTTCCAGGTAAACTGATCACCAGTTGTGTGACGGGCATCGCCCACCGGCGCCCCCAGGGGGAGAGCAACGACCAGGCCATCAGGAACGACGCCACGGGCCTGTGGCAGTGTCCCTTCTGCCAGCGGGACAACTTCCCAGAGCTCAGCGAGGTGCGTCAGCCATGTGATACCTTATCAGTTGTCTACTTCTACCTTGTGGTTTCTAACCCTTTACATCTGTTGTCCTTAGTGGAGTTCTTGGAGCACTGTGCAGGGTTTAATAAAGCTTGTTTGAATGTAGGTCAGGGTTTAATAAGCTTGTTTGAATGTAGGTCAGGGTTTAATAAAGCTTGTTTGAATGTAGGTCAGGGTTTAATAAAGCTTGTTCTGAATGTAGGTCAGGGTTTAATAAAGCTTGTTTGAATGTAGGTCAGGGTTTAATAAGGCTTGTTCTGAATATAGGTCAGGGTTTAATAAAGCTTGTTTGAATGTAGGTCAGGGTTTAATAAAGCTTGTTCTGAATGTAGGTCAGGGTTTAATAAAGCTTGTTTGAATGTAGGTCAGGGTTTAATAAAGCTTGTTTGAATGTAGGTCAGGGTTTAATAAAGCTTGTTTGAATGTAGGTCAGGGTTTAATAAAGCTTGTTCTGAATGTAGGTCAGGGTTTAATAAAGCTTGTTCTGAATGTAGGTCAGGGTTTAATAAAGCTTGTTCTGAATGTACTGTCAGGTTTAATAAAGCTTGTTCTGAATGTAGGTCAGGTTTAATAAAGCTTGTTCTGAATGTACTGTAGGTTTAATAAAGCTTGTTTGAATGTAGGTCAGGGTTTAATAAAGCTTGTTCTGAATGTAGGTCAGGTTTAATAAAGCTTGTTCTGAATGTACTGTAGGTTTAATAAGGCTTTTTGAATGTAGGTGTGGAACCACTTTGACAGTGGCTCGTGTCCTGGCCAAGCCATCGTGTGCTAGCCGTCTGGACAATGGGGTGCAGGGCTTCATAACCAAGTTGCTCAGTGACAAGGTGGTCAAACACCCTGAGGAGAGGGTCACGGTGAGACACACACACACACACACACACACACACACACACACACATAACACGTAACACTTGTTTGTAACACACTGTACCACACACACACACGTACCACACACACGTACACAACACGTACCACACACAACACGTACCACACACACGTACCACACACACACGTACCACACACACGTACCACACACATACCACACAGGTGCATATACACACACACACACACACACAGGTGCATATACACACACACACACACACACACATACACACACACACACACATACACACACACACACACACACAGGTTGTTACTCACAACACACAGGTGCATATACACACACACACACACATACACACAATCACACAGGTGCATATTTCACACACACACAGGTGCATATACACACACACACACACACACAGGTGCATATATACACACAGTGCATATGCACACACACACACAGGTCATATATACACACACACACACACATACACAGGTGCATATACACACAAGGTGCATACACACAACACACACACACAGGTGCATATACACACACACACACACACAGGTGCATATACACACACACAGGTGCATATATACAACACAAGGTGCATATACACACACACACACAGGTGCATATACACACACACACAAGTGTTACACACACACACAGGTGCATTACACACAAGGTGCATATATCACACACACACACAGGTGCATATACAACGTACACACACACACAGGTGCATATATACACACACACACAGGTGCATATTAAACAAAGGTTGTTATACACACATACACAGTATCAGTTTAATAATGAGCTTGTTTCCTCTGACTTCTTCATTTCAGTTGGCTTTCTGACTATATTCCTGTTACAACATTGTCCCAGATAGCTTACCCTTCGGTCGGTTTGTAGTTTAATCACCATTGCCCCCTCATGGACAGGTAGGAATGACGGTCCACTGCCGCATCATGAAGATAGACATCGAGAAGTTCAGCGTGGACCTGACCTGCCGCACGTCCGACCTGGCGGACAAGGGCAACAAGTGGAAGCTCCCCAAGGACAGCTACTACGACTTTGACACGGAGAGCGAGACCACAAGCACGAAGAGGAGCTCAATAAGAAGCAGCAGAGGACGCGTACGTACATAGACGCTTACCTGGAAACACACTGACACATACCTGGAAACACACTGACATACCTGAAACACACTGACGCATACCTGGAAACACACTGACACATACCTGGAAACACACTGACACATACCTGGAAACACACTGACACATACCTGGAAACACACTGACACATACCTGGAAACACACTGACACATACCTGGAAACACACTGACACATACCTGGAAACACACTGACACATACCTGGTAACACACTGACACATACCTGGAAACACACTGACGCATACCTGGAAACACACTGACGCATACCTGGAAACACACTGACACATACCTGGAAACACACTGACACATACCTGGAACACACTGACACATACCTGGAAACACACTGACACATGCCTGGAAACACACTGACACATACCTGGAAACACACTGACACATACCTGGAAACACACTGACACATACCTGGAAACACACTGACACATACCTGGAAACACACTGACGCATACCTGGAAACACACTGACGCATACCTGGAAACACACTGACACATACCTGGAAACACACTGACACATACCTGGAAACACACTGACCAGGACATACACATACCTGGAAACACACTGCTCCAGGACATACACATACCTGGAAACACACTGACACATACCTGGAAACACGCTGGGGCTACTGGACATGACACATACCTGGAAACACACTGACACTCCAGGACATACACATACACACATTATAGGTATACACCAGTGTGACAGCCATTACACTGAAAATCGGCCTTTTACCTGGAAACACACAAGTGGAGTGTCCACCTAGATGTGTGATGGACACACTGACTAAACACACTCACACCTGGTGGAAACACCTTTAACACATACCTACACTCAACACATACCTAAACTTAATATATACACATTAAACACCTACATTCATTAACAAAACACACTAAAACATATCAACTGGACATGAACATATACCTACACTCATTACCAGCATACATCTAAACTAATTAGTGTATACGTCAAACATTAACATACCTAAACTAATAAGCATATACACTCATTAGCAACATGTACTTCAAAAAAGTACAAACTGAAAATGGCAGAAATGAAACACTGAGACATGATGTGTAGAGGAGAGATGATGACAGGAGGAGACACATGTGAACACAAAGATGAGAAACACACACTGTAGAGGAGACATGATGGAAGAGACACATGTACACTGAGAGAGGATGTGAGAGAATGTAGAGGAACACATGATGACACATGAGAGGAGCTGTAACACATGATGGCAAGAGGAGACAGATGATGTGTAGAAGACACACTGACACATGTAGAGGAGAGATGATGACAGGATGTAGAGGAGAGATGATGACTGGAGGTGTAGAGGAGAGAGGATGACAGGAGGAGAGAGGAGGTGTAGAGGAGAGATGATGACAGGAGGAATGTGGAGAGATGACAGGAGGTGTAGAGGAGAGAGGATGACAAGAAGACACCTACTCTCTCTGCAGTCTACAACAACGTGTGATCGACCCAAGCTTACAACATCAACCTGCAGAAAGATGATGGGCTCTGGACCAGGGAGACCTGGTCATCCGGCCCACAGCAAGGGGGAGAACCACCTCACAGTCACCTGGGGTACTGCAAACACCTGAAGATGAAGCCAGCCTTCAAATACGGAAACAATTTGTCTGAATGAAGAACATATGTATATTGAAGAATGATGGCCTCAGAGTGACAACACAGGCTTGTTAAGATGCCTCAGAGTGATCTTAACACACTTGTTAAGATGCCTCAGAGTGATACAGAGTGAAACACAGGCTGGGGCTCAGAGTGACAACACAGGCTTGTTAAGATGCCTCAGAGTGATCAACAGGCTTGTTAAGATACCTCAGAGTGATCTTAACAGGCTTGAAGATGCCTCAGAGTGATCTTAACACAGGCTTGTTAAGATGCCTCAGAGTGATCTTAACACATTGTTAAGATGCCTCAGAGTGGTCTTAACCAGGCTTGTTAAGATGCCTCAGAGTGATCTTAACACAGGCTTGTTAAGATGCCTAGAGTGATCTTACACAGGCTTGTTAAGATGCCTCAGAGTGAGCTCAGAGTGATCTTAACACAGGCTTGTTAAGATGCCTCAGAGTGAGCTCAGAGTGATCTTAACACAGGCTTGTTAAGATGCCTCAGAGTGATCAGAGTGATCTAACACAGGCTTGTTAAGATGCCTCAGAGTGATCTTAACACAGGCTTGTTAAGATGCCTCAGAGTGATCTTAACACGGCTTGTTAAGATGCCTCAGAGTGATCTTAACACAGGCTTGTTAAGATGCATCAGAGTGATCTTAACACAGGCTTGTTAAGATGCCTCAGAGTGATCTTAACACAGCTTGTTTAAGATGCCTCAGAGTGATCTTAACACAGGCTTGTTAAGCTGCCTCAGAGTGATCTTAACACAGGCTTGTTAAGATGCCTCAGAGTGATCTTAACACAGGCTTGTTAAGATGCCTCAGAGTGATCAGAGTGATCTTAACACAGGCTTGTTAAGATGCCTCAGAGTGATCTTAACACAGGCTTGTTAAGATGCCTCAGAGTGATCTTAACACAGGCTTGTTAAGATGCCTCAGAGTGATCTTAACACAGGCTTGTTAAGATGCCTCAGAGTGATCAACACAGGCTTGTTAAGATGCCTCAGAGTGATCTTAACACAGGCTTGTTAAGATGCCTCAGAGTGATCTTAACACAGGCTTGTTAAGATGCCTCAGAGTGATCTTAACACAGGCTTGTTAAGATGCCTCAGAGTGATCTTAACACAGGCTTGTTAAGATGCCTCAGAGTGGTCTTAACACAGGCTTGTTAAGATGCCTCAGAGTGGTCTTAACACAGGCTTGTTAAGATGCCTCAGAGTGATCTTAACACAGGCTTGTTAAGATGCCTCAGAGTGATCTCAGAGTGATCTTAACACAGGCTTGTTAAGATGCCTCAGAGTGATCTTAACACAGGCTTGTTTTGCAGGTGGCAGAGGGATCTACAGCACGTTGACGTGAACAAGAGGGCAAGGAGAACGTCTTCAGTCTGGACGCACCTGTGGATCAACACAGGTCTTGTTAAATGCTCATGCAAATCCCACCACGGCTTTTAACGCCTTTCTCGCGACTGTCTTGTCCTGACTGAGAGTCTGGTTGATCCCCAGGAGTTTGAGGACCTGGATGAGATCACGGCTCGCTTGATCCAGCCCATGGCGGCGTTCGCCAGGAACCTGCTGGACAAAGTACTTCCATGAGTGACGGCGGAGACAGGAATACGCGGGCTCTTTGTTTTGAGAGAAAACATTAGTTCCTGTATAAGCGTGGACTGTGCCCTTAGGGCGTGATGCTTATAGGGCGTGTGTGCCCTGGTATACGCGGGCTGTGTTAACTGGGCTGTGCTTATAGGGCCTCTGTGATCTTAACACAGGCTTGTTAAGGGCCTCCTGTGCCTGGTATAGCTGGGCTGTGCTGGTATAGATGCGGGCTGTGCCCTGGTATACGCGGGCTGTGCCCTGGTATAGGGCGTGGGCTGTGCCCTTATACACACAGGCTTGTTAAGATGGGCTGTGCCTGGTATAGGGCGTGGGCTGTGCCCTGGTATAGGGCGTGGCTGTGAGTGGTAACACTGGGCTGTGCCTTATAGGGCATCTGTGGTACGTGGCTGTGCCTGGTATAGGGAGTGGGCTGTGCCCTGGTATAGGGCATGGGCTGTGGTATAGGGCGTGGGCTGTGCCCAGGTATAGGGCGTGGGCTGTGCCTGGTATAGGGCGTGGGCTGTGCCCTGGTATACATGGGCTGTGGTATCTCTGTGCCCTGGTATAGGGTGTGGGCTGTGCCCTGGTATAGGGCATGGGCTGTGAGATAGGGCGTGGGCTGTGCCAGGTATGGGCGTGGGCTGTGCCCAGGTATAGGCGTGGGCTGTGCCCTGGTATAGGGCGTGGGCTGTGCCCTGGTATAGGGCGTGGGCTGTGGCCCTGGTATAGGGAATGAGCTGTGCCTGGTATAGGGCGTGGGCTGTGCCCTGGTATAGGGCGTGGGCTGTGCCCTGGTATAGGGCGCGGGCTGTGCCCTGGTATAGGGCGTGGGCTGTGGGTATGGGGCGTGGGCTGTGACCTGGTATGGGGCATGGGCTGTGCCCTGGTATAGGGCATGGGCTGTGCCCTGGTATAGGGCGTGGGCTGTGCCCTGGACACAAAGGAAAGGCTTTGATAAAGAAATAAAAAGATCTGAAAGGCTGTTGAGATTAAAGGTAGTCTCTCCTCTTTAAAGGAGATCAAACCATTCTAGCCGTCTCTCCTGGCTTCACTAAAACATCCGCTACCAATATCATTTGGGCAACAGGACTTAGTTGTACCCATTCTGCCGGTGAGCATTTAGCCTTAGTGCGCTCTCGCCACAAATTTAAACAATCGGGCAAGACATACAACAAAGTAATTTTGACAAATTGTAGTCTTCCTTTTGTGCTCTTATTGGAGTATTGGAGCCAAGTGAAACATGAAAGCCATGTTTCAGCTGCAGCCATGTAATGGGGTGGTCCTGTGTTGAATTCCCACCATGCATTCCCCTGGCTCTACCACCATGGTGCTATCGGGAGAGGTCTCACATTTCCATGTTCCCTCCTCCTTTCCTGGGCCCATCACAGAAGATGGAGGAGATGCTGGTGAGGACCAAGAGGGGGAAGCCCACCTTCATCCCCTACTTCATCTCGGCTTGTAAGGACCTGCCGGGGAAGTTCATCCTGGGGTACCAGCCCAGGGAAAAGCCTCGGTGGGTGACCTGGACTTACTGTGGTCTTACAGAGGTCCCCTGTTTACACCTTTTATTTATGTATATGCACACACACTTTAGTCCTGGAAAGGTTGGAGCATTGACGTCATTGACGTCATTGGGCTTTGCGTTCTCCAAATTGGAACAATGATGTCAGTGATGCGACCTTTCCAGGTAGGGATTTTGAGGTGATACAGTGGGCACACTGTTTTCCCAAGCTGGCCTGAAGAAGTAGCTCCTATATTAGCAAAGAGCTGTGGTGGGAGCCCTTCAGTGGGCTAGGGTCAGGCTGTTGGCTGACTGATGTTGCTGATCAACAGGGTGGAGTACGTCACCATCACTCCAGACAGCTTCCGCTACCGCTCGCAAATGTTCTCCTCGGTCAACGGCCTGTTCCGCTGGTTCAAGGACCACTACCAGGATCCCATTCCCGGTAGGTCTCCACTGCTGCCAGGGCCACCCCGGACTCCCCAGGAGAGTACTCTCTCAGTTCGCTCTCTTGACGCTTTGTTGTTTTCCTGTGGTCCTCAAGGCATCACCCCTAGCAACAGCAGCAGGACGCCTGCATCGCTCAATACCCCGCACACACACACACACACACACACACACACACACACACACACTGTGAAAACAGGTTGTGAAAACAGGTTGTTTGAACTCACACCCTCTCCTCGTCCAGACCTGACGCGGGCGGTGACGGGCCAGGGCCAGATGCCAACAGCACGCCGGCCCAGTGGGGCTCCACACACACACACACACCGGGGGAGCTCCTCGGCCTATCACGTGAGTGCTGCTCTGACTCCTGTGCTGGGCGTACCATGAAGGAAGCGTTTTGAACAGGGCGACGACTCATGACTCATGGGAGATACCACCTGCTTCATAGGGGAGCAGAGGCCTAGTTAGGGGATCATGGGAGATACCACCTGCTTCATAGGGGAGCAGAGCCCTAGTTAGGGGATCATGGGAGAGACCACCTGCTTTCATAGAGGAGCAGAGCCCTAGTTAGGGGATCATGGGAGAGACCACCTGCTTCATAGGGGAGCAGACCCCTAGTTAGGGGATCATGGGAGATACCACCTGCTTCATAGGGGAGCAGAGCCCTAGTTAGGGGATCATGGGAGATACCACCTGCTTCATAGGGGAACAGAGCCCTAGTTAGGGGATCATGGGAGATACCACCTGCTTTATAGGGGAGCAGAGCCCTAGTTTGGGTCCTGATCCTCTGGGAGAAGCCTCTAGTTTGGTTGGTGGGGCTGACCGATGATCACAGTTTAAAAGTTGGCTTCCACTTAAAGTACAGAATCAGGTTGTCAATGAATAATATTGAGGAGGAAAACTTGTAGTTGGAAATGATGGGTGGGGGGAACAGAAAGTCAAATCAATTGTTTTAATGAGTCATCGCAGTCGCAGTGAACAATAGGATCATTATGCTTTGTATAATATCTAATTGTACCATTATCTCTGCCTATGTCTTGGTGTCTCTCCGTCTCCTCTCTCTGTCTCTCTCTCTCTCTCTGTCTGTCTGTCTGTCTCTCTCATGTCTGCCCTCTCTCGCCCTCTCTCACGCCTCCGTCTCTCCTCTCTCTGTGTCTGTCTGTCTCTCTCCGTCTCACCCAGCCAGCAGGCGCTGTCACGCCCCAGTACCCGGGCTCCACTCCCCAGTCGTCCCACTCCTCGCACCACGCCCACCACAGCGGGCACAACGCGTCCGGCACGCCCTCGTCCTCCAGCTCGTCCCGGGGACGCACGCCACAACAGCAGCCAGCCTAAGTACGTTGCCACGGGAACCACTGGGTCTGGGGGGGCAGGTAGCAGGAGCTTCTGGGCTCTTTGGAGGGAATGACCTTGTATATGGGAATGAATCCGGCCGCATAGGAAGTTTTGCTGTTCCAAAGAGTATGGAAATGAAGACAGATTAAGACAGGGTGTGCCGGGAATATCCCAGAGACGTGACGGGGGAGATGTCAAGAACATGGCGTCTAAAGGCACCTTTCTTTGATATGATCTGTGTTCATCGTCTGGAGATCATTTGACACCACTGATCTGACACAGAGCAATCCTTGAGGTTACCGTGGTGAAGGTTTATTCAAATCAATATAATAGTGCTCCTCGAACTTCAAAATGAGCCCCCTGTTGTATGGTCACGAGGGGGGCTCCACCTCCAGACCTCGTTAGGACTTGATGTTGGTGAAGGCTAACCCTTCTCCGTGTGGTCACCAGGGGGCTCCACCTCCAGGCCTCGTTAGGACTTGATGTTGGTGAAGGCTAACCCTTCTCCGTGTGGTCACCAGGGGGCTCCACCTCCAGGCCTCGTTAGGACTTGATGTTGGTGAAGGCTAACCCTTCTCCGTGTGGTCACCAGGGGGCTCCACCTCCAGGCCTCGTTAGGACTTGATGTTGGTGAAGGCTAACCCTTCTCCGTGTGGTCACCAGGGGGCTCCACCTCCAGGCCTCGTTAGGACTTGATGTTGGTGAAGGCTAACCCTTCTCCGTGTGGTCACCAGGGGGCTCCACCTCCAGGCCTCGTTAGGACTTGATGTTGGTGAAGGCTAACCCTTCTCCGTGTGGTCACCAGGGGGCTCCACCTCCAGGCCTCGTTAGGACTTGATGTTGGTGAAGGCTAACCCTTCTCCGTGTGGTCACCAGGGGGCTCCACCTCCAGGCCTCGTTAGGACTTGATGTTGGTGAAGGCTAACCCTTCTCCGTGTGGTTACCAGGGGGCTCCACCTCCAGGCCTCGTTAGGACTTGATGTTGGTGAAGGCTAACCCTTCTCCGTGTGGTCCTACTGGTCCGGCAGCAGCAGCTCGGCCGTGGACTGGGGCAAGATGGCAGAGCAGTGGCTGAAGGAGAAGGAGGCGCCGCCGCGCATGACCCCGACCCTCGCCCAGCCCCATGATCGAGAGCACGCCCATGTCCATCGCCGGCGACGCCACGCCCCTCCTGGACGAGATGGACCAGGGAGGGGGGGCCTCACATACCCCCCCCCCCACCTTCATTTTCTTTCTACGTTCATCCGTCCTCTTCCGCCCCTTCCTCCTCCTCAACCTCCTCCTCCACCTCCTCATTGAACCCTTCATCCAGACTGCCTTCCTCTGTGTGTGTGTGGGATGTGTCTCTGGCTGCCTAGGCCTCCTCTGTATTCCCTTCTTATATTTTATTTAGTCAGGACTGTATTTTACTCGTAACTTTGATTTAACGCCCCAAAAAGACTAAAGGCTGCTAGGACAAGGAGCAGTAGTGGTGTTTTCCTTTCTTAGCTTCAGGATTTCCTTTTGTTGCTGTGGTCAGTCTTTGGTTGAGTGGCGGATCGGTGTCTTGTCATGCCAAGCCCCTCATAGATTCTAATGCCCGCCCCTTTCCCATGTGATTGGTGGATTCTTTTTTGAGGACGGTTGCCAAACGAGTGTCAGGATATTTCAGTGCTTTTTGTACGGCTTGCCTCTGAAGTTAATAAAGACCTTCCCATATCCCACTTAATCCTGTGCTCTACACACAATATCAACAGCATGAGGTTCGGAATGGATTGCAATATTTTCTTATAACAGCCCTGAATAAAAGATCCTTGATTGAAAATACACCCTTCAACTTTAATCTTCAAAGAGTAGGACATATTTCAATGTTTTAGTGTTCTCCATGTCTCTATATACATGTATGTATAGCCATTATGCATTTAACTGTTATAGTTCCGCTAATGAAACACAAATTCACTCAATCCTAAATCCTTGTGATAAGAAAACATTCCTTTTCTGTTACTGGTTGGACATACCCAACTATGTACTGCCATCATAATGAAGTGCCGGTTGGGTTTCTATCAGGCATGTGGTTCCTCACGATCCATCCAATCAGTGGCTCCTGCTCGCGCCGGGGCCATCAGCAGCATTTGCTCCTGGTCCCTTTGTGTTTGTCCTCTGTGCTCTCTGAGTTCTGAAAACACGTACCGTGATGAAGACACAGTCATGAACAGCCACTCAGGCCAGTCACTAGCGCAACAAATATATACACTGCTCAAAAAAATAAAGGGAACGCTTAAACAACACAATGTAACTCCAAGTCAATCACACTTCTGTGAAATCAAACTGTCCACTTAGGAAGCAACACTGATTGACAATAAATTTCACATGCTGTTGTGCAAATGGAATAGACAACAGGTGGAAATGATAGGCAATTAGCAAGACACCCCCAATAAAGGAGTGGTTCTGCAGGTGGTGACCACAGACCACTTCTCAGTTCCTATGCTTCCTGGCTGATGTTTTGGTCACTTTTGAATGCTGGCGGTGCTTTCACTCTAGTGGTAGCATGAGACGGAGTCTACAACCCACACAAGTGGCTCAGGTAGTGCAGCTCATCCAGGATGGCACATCAATGCGAGCTGTGGCAAGAAGGTTTGCTGTGTCTGTCAGCGTAGTGTCCAGAGCATGGAGGCGCTACCAGGAGACAGGCCAGTACATCAGGAGACGTGGAGGAGGCCGTAGGAGGGCAACAACCCAGCAGCAGGACCGCTACCTCCGCCTTTGTGCAAGGAGGAGCAGGAGGAGCAACAACCCAGCAGCAGGGCCGCAGGCCGCTACCTCCGCCTTTGTGCAAGGAGGAGCAGGAGGAGCACTGCCAGAGCCCTGCAAAATGACCTCCAGCAGGCCACAAATGTGCATGTGTCTGCTCAAACGGTCAGAAACAGACTCCATGAGGGTGGTATGAGGGCCCGACGTCCACAGGTGGGGGTTGTGCTTACAGCCCAACACCGTGCAGGACGTTTGGCATTTGCCAGAGAACACCCAGATTGGCAAATTTGCCACTGGCGCCCTGTGCTCTTCACAGATGAAAGCAGGTTCACACTGAGCACATGTGACAGAGTGACAGAGTCTGGAGACGACGTGGAGAACGTTCTGCTGCCTGCAACATCCTCCAGCATGACCGGTTTGGCGGTGGGTCAGTCATGGTGTGGGGTGGCATTTCTTTGGGGGGCCGCACAGCCCTCCATGTGCTGATTTTTTTGGGGTTAGGGTTACGTTTTAGGTTGGTTAGGCCTAGTAGTGTTTTATAGTTCGCTATGCACCTGATGTAGCCTCCAATTATAAAACAAATAATGTTGACCTATTTCTATGAAAGCAGATGACAACAATAACACAAAACATCCCCGAAATAACAACTGGTGGTCCCATGCTGGCCGTCCCATTTAAGATTGACTGGATGTGGAGAAATCAATGCCCTTTCAGGTCGAATAATTCATTCTCGCTGACCTTGTGTGATGAGCGTGAGAGACTCATGAATAACGCACCGTGGGGCGTAGACAGCCTGACTGAACACCAACCAGATCAATCAGAGGAGGAGAGGTGGAGAAATGAAAGACTTAAATAAGGATACCAAAAAAAAATGCAAGCAAAAAAGGAACAAGAGAGAGGTAAGCTAGCTTTGAACTCGATCAGAATCTTAATCAGAAAGAGATGTATTGCCAGGTTCGCTCGCACATACGATGAGTTTGTGCAAATGCACCTGGCAATAAATAAAGGTGGAGTCATCAAATCCCGCAATGTACACCTGGGGGCGCCAGAGAGACTCAACCAACCATTTTTCTACTTCTCCGTTCACCTGCTGAATAAGTTCACTTGTAATGTTCTTGTTACTTTCACAATCATGTTATCAGGCTTTTTAATCTACATGTTTGTATTTTCTGTTTCCTCCCTGTGTCGCTATCAGTTGTTGTCACTTTATTTCTTTCTAGGGGGAAATGCCTGATGACATGAACACTGAAATTAACTTCTGTCTACCTTTTCCACCTGTAAAAGTTTTGACTTGATTTCCTCTGCAGACTCGGGACTCCTTATCAGTTGATCTAGGCTCCCAGAAAT
>JACYXH010000793.1:0-7500 GCA_026745465.1 Lota lota
TAAGTGTCGCTACCAAGCAAACCGGGGGCAAAATGGGTTCAGGTTCCGGGTTGGGATCCTCCGGGGAATAGAGGCGAGACAAGGCGTCGGGCTTAACGTTTCTGGAACCGGGCCGGTAAGTGAGGGTAAAGTTAAATCGACCGAAGAACAGGGCCCACCTGGCCTGCCGAGAGTTCAGCCTCTTTGCGGATTGAATGTACTCCAGGTTCCGGTGGTCCGTCCAAACAACGAATGGCTGCTCGGCTCCCTCCAGCCAGTGTCGCCATTCTTCTAGTGCCAACTTGACGGCCAAGAGCTCACGGTTGCCCACGTCGTAATTCCTCTCGGGAGGAGTCAGGCGGCGGGAGAAGAAAGCGCACGGGTGCATTTTCTGGTCGGAGGAGGAACGCTGGGAAAGCACTGCGCCCACACCGGTGTCCGAAGCGTCCACCTCCACCACGAACTGGTTTTCAGGGTTGGGTTGGACGAGAATCGGGGAGGAGACGAAGCGTTCCTTGAGGTTGAGGAACGCTGCTTCGGCCTCCGGGGTCCATAGAAAAGGGCTCTTAGTGGAGGTCAGAGCAGTGAGGGGTGCCGCGATCTGACTGTACCCGCGGATGAACCTCCGATAAAAGTTTGCAAAACCCAGGAATTGCTGGAGCTTCTTCCGAGTAGAGGGAGTGGGCCATTCAGCAACCGCCGAGATCTTTGCAGGGTCCATCCTGACCTGTCCCTGGCCGATGATGTATCCCAGGAAAGAAGTGGAGGTGACATGAAACTCGCACTTCTCAGCTTTGACGAAAAGCCGATTTTCTAGGAGCCGCTGGAGAACCTGCCGGACGTGGATCTTATGTTCCTCCAACGACTCGGAGAAGATGAGTATGTCATCTAAGTAAACGAAAACCGAGCGGTTCAGCATGTCGCGAAGAACGTCGTTCACGAGGGCTTGGAAGACGGCTGGGGCGTTAGTGAGACCGAAAGGCATCACTAGATATTCAAAGTGGCCAAGGGGAGTGTTGAACGCCGTCTTCCACTCGTCCCCCTCCCGGATGCGGACCAAATGGTACGCGTTACGCAGATCGAGTTTAGAGAAAATCTGGGCTCCGTGGAGGGGAACAAAAGCAGAGCTGATCAGGGGCAGAGGGTATTTATTCTTAATGGTGATACCATTCAGGCCTCTATAATCAATACAAGGACGGAGGGAATGATCCTTCTTGGAAACAAAAAAAAATCCCGCTCCGACCGGAGAAGATGAAGGGCGGATAATTCCCGCGGCCAGGGACTCCTGAATGTACCGCTCCATAGCCTCCCGTTCCGGGCGGGAGAGATTAAATAACCGACTGCTAGGCAGGGGTGCGCCCGGAAGAAGGTCTATGGAGCAGTCGTATGGGCGGTGGGGAGGCAAAGTGAGAGTGTGTGTCTTACTAAAAATCTCCGCGAGATCATGGTAACAATCTGGAACCGCGGACAGGTCAGGAAGTGGCGGTTTCGTGGATTCAACTACGTGGGGTGGCGAGGCGGAGCGAAGGCAGTGGGAGAGACAGTGAGGGCTCCAGGACGTAATACGAGCCGATTGCCAATCGATGTTAGGATTGTGCTCTCGCAACCAAGGGAAACCCAACACTATTGGGGAAGCGGGACAGTCCATAATATGAAGTGAAAGTGTCTCGCGGTGATTGCCCGAGATTAACAAAGAAATCGGTACAGTTTGATGCTTAATACGACCGAGGGACTTCCCATTGAGAGCCTGAGTCTCAATAGGGGAGCTAAGCGGGGTCGAATCTATTTTGAGTTGTTTAACCAACTCGCTATCAATAAATGACTCGTCGGCCCCTGAATCTAAAAGAACAGAAAGAGGAATCACCTGGCCTCGCCACGAGAGAACGGCATCTAACTGAGGTCGGAAAACAGAGGGAATAAGAGTACGACTCGCCAGGACCCCTCGAATTACTGACGAGACGGCTCTTTTCCCGGGCGTGTGGGACAGGTACTAATGAAATGGCCAGGAAGACCGCAGTAGAGACATACTCTCGTAGCTCGTCGGTGTTGGCGCTCGGACGGGGACAGATGAGCTCGGCCTACTTGCATGGGTTCGGAGTCGTACAACTGCTGTTCCCCCTTAGACTCCTGAGACGTAATTCGGCCCCCCAACTCCACTCCATACCTGGAAGACTGACGACCCGGAGAATGGTTGGTAAACCTCTCACGTTTATCCCTCCTTCTCTCTCGGCACCTGTTATCGACCCGGATGGATAAAGCCACTAACTCGTCTAAGTCCCTAGGTTCAGGATACGAGATTAATTCATCCTTTAGTTGTTCAGACAATCCCTGATGAAAAATGGCCTGAAGAGACTCTTCGTTCCACCCACTCTCTCCTGCCAACGTTCTAAACTCGATCACAAATTCTGCTACGCTGCGTGACCCCTGACGCAGCGAGCACAACCGCTTTGACGCGTCTTTTCCTCGGACGGGATGATCAAACAATTTTCTCATCATGGCTGAGAACTCACGGTAAGAAGATAGACACGGGTCCCCTCGTTCCCACAGGGCGGACGCCCACTCCAAAGGCTTTCCCCGCAGTAATTCCAAAACGAAGGCAACCTTCGCCTTATCAGAAACATATGAGAGGGGTTGTAAGTCGAAGACCAACTCACACTGCATGAGAAAAGCTCTGCATCCTCCCAAATCCCCCTCATACTTGTCCGGCGTCGGGATCTTGGGCTCTCGGACCGACGCAGTCCCTGGAACAACAGGCGGGGGTGTAGTCACAGGTGGCGTAGATAGAGCACTGAGCTGGGTCTGGACAGTGGCAAGGCCAACCTCTAGACTACGAATTGCGCCGATGATTTCCTTTAATGTCTCACGGTGCTGTCCCAACAAAACTCCTTGCTGGGAAGAGGCAGTGCGGACAGCGTCCAGTTCCGCTGGGTCCATATTGGCCAGATCGTACTGTCACGGGGAGCGACTGGTAAACCCAAATGCGGAACACAGCAGACGAGATGGGAGAAGGGTTCAAGGGGTTTATTGTCCAAAGGTACAGACAAGGGCAAGGCAGAGCAAGGCGTAGTCGGACAGGCAGTTGGCAGGCAAGAGGTCAGGCAGACAGACAGACGGGAGCAGGCGGGGAGTCTTTGCAGGCGTGGAGTCGACAACGGGAAGGCAGTCCGGAGGTAGGTAACAGGAGACGGGCAGGTAATCGGGAAAACTGGGTAAAGGACAAAGGCAAGTTAAGGGTAAGCAAGGTACGGGAAAAGATAAGGTAACTCTAAACTTAGTGCGGGAACGTGGTACTAACTCTGGGTTTGAACACAACGATCTGGCGCCGGCTGCATGGGGAGCGAGGGTTAAGTAGGGTGCGCTGATTAGCTGATGGAAGACAGGAGTGAAGACCGGAGTGCACGTGGGTGATTGACGAGGGAAAGTAAACAGAGGCACATGGTGAAGTGGCAGCCGGCGCCACTAGATGGTGGCAGAGGGTGACGTGACACAGGTAGTGAGCGGCGTTTTGAAACAAAGTAGAATTGATTTATGTTTGGCACTGCAGAATATTGTAAAAACAATAAGCAATATACAATATAGATTTACTGGTTATAGTGATCATGCCGCAATTACATTTAAACTGGGGGACAGAAAAAATGGAAGGGGTGGGGGGGTATGGTGTCTAAATGCAAGTGTGTTAGCAGAGAAGGATTATAAAGAAATGATAGAGGAGTGTGTGAGGGAGCAAACTCAGTGTGAGATGTATGAGGAGGATGTGTGTGAATGGTGGGAAGGCGTGAAAACACGGGTGAGAAAGTTAAGTATAAGGTACTGTAAAAATAGGAATCAAGTGAGAAGGAGCAGAGAATATCTGCTAAGAGAGAGAATGGCGGAAGAATTAAAACAAATGGAGAAAAGCCCAAATAGAAGCATAGCGGAATTCATGGAAGTCAAAGGAGAATTAGAAGCGTATGAAAAAGAGAAATGTAAAGGGGCAATAATTAGGAGCCGGGCACAGTATGCGGTGGAAGGGGAAAAATGTACATCCTTCTTCCTGGGGCTGGAAAAGCAGAAACAGGGTAGAACATATCTGGATGCAGTGGAGAATGGGAAAGGGGAGGTAGTGAGGGATTTTGTCGGGGTCTTGGAAACAGTACAGGGGTTTTATAGTAATTTGTTTAAGAAAGATAGTGTAGATGAAGACAGTATAGAAGAGGTGTTAAGAACTGTAGAAGCCAGACTTTCAGACAGTGAGAGGATAGTGTGTGAAGGTGATTTGTCGGAGTTTGAAGTGAAAGCAGCCATAAAGACTCTGTCCAACGACAAAAGCCCTGGATCTGATGGTCTGACGGGTGAATTCTATAAATGTTTCAGTGAGCTGTTAAGTCCAATTTTGTTGAAGGTGTATAAGGAAATGGAAAGGACGGAACAGGTCAGTGAAGCGATGTCAACAGGTTTGATCACATTAATATACAAGAAAAAGGGTAGTAAAATGCAGCTAGGGAATTACAGAGGGATCACCCTATTAAACACGGATTATAAAATAATAACAAAGGTACTGGCAAACAGAATCAAGTCAGTAGTGGGATCCATCGTTTCATCGACACAAGCGTACAGTGTTCCGGGGAGAGACATTGCGGACACGATAGGGTCAGTCAGGGATGTAGTAAGGCACATGAAAGGAGAGGGAGGAATAGTTTTGAGTGTAGATTTCAACAAAGCGTTTGATAGAGTGGAGCACGGGTTTATGTTTAGGGCATTAGAGAGATTTGGATTTGGGGATAGGTTGGTGAAATGGATTCGTTTGTTGTATAGGAGTGCAAAGAGTAGAGTAAAGTGTAATGGGGTAGTGACAGACAGTTTTAGGTTGGAGAGATCAGTCAGGCAGGGGTGTCCGTTATCAGCTTTACTTTACAGTATTACAGCGGAACCATTAGCCACGATGGTAAAAGCAGATCGGTACATACAAGGCATCAATATTCCAGGAGGGGGAAGGAGTTTAATCCATCAGTATGCAGACGACACCAATATTACAGTAACAAATCTGGACAGTATGAAAAGGGTGATGCAACTTCTACAAACATATGGGAAAGCATCAGGAGCAAAAATGAATATTGGAAAATCTGAGGTGATGTGTGTAGGGGAGGTAGACATGAGGGGTTGTGACATACCAGTGAAAGTGGCTAAAGGAATGATAAAAGTACTAGGAGTCAATATAGGTGTGAATGAAAAAGAAGCAAGAGATACAACATGGGCAGGGGTTTTGAACAAAGTGAAACAGAGCCTGAATTTTTGGAAGATGAGGAAGTTGAGGTTGAGGGGAAAGGTTATGGTGGTTAACTGTTTAATTTTGTCACGGGTGAATCATGTGTTGAGTGCGCTTGACTTGCCTTTGTGGGTGGTGAAAGATTTAAACAAGGCCATTGATAATTTCTTGTGGGACGGGAAGCAGGCAAAGATTAAGCACAGGGTATTAGTGAATGAGTATAAAGATGGTGGATTGAAATTGATAGACATTGTAGTGAAAAAGCGGGCTTTAAGGGTTAAAACAATAAAGAAATATATGTATGGTAGAGATGAGTATTGTTGGATGGGGTTCTTTGAGGATTGTCTGCACAGGTGTGGTGGATGTGGTGTGCATGGGCTCTTAATGATGTTTAATAAACCGAGATGTGAGGAGATGCCTTACTTCTATAGGGAGGTGTTTGAAGCATGGGCAAAGTATCTGAAAAATGTGAAGTATGAGTGTGTGGACAAAGATGAGGTATTCAATCAACCAATCTTTCATAACATCAAATTAACGCACAACAATAAAGTACTGGTCAGCAAACATTTTGAACAGGCAGGAATAAAACAGGTCAAACATCTAATGGCGAAAAACAATGTTCATTTCAAACAAGAGCATGAAATCATACAAGAAATCAGAAAAGTAAATAAGGATGTAAGGACGAGTTTGATTAAGGAAATGTATAAAAAGGTAAAAGGAACTATTGTTAGTGTGTGGGACAAAATCCTATCAGGGCAGGGACAGGTGGGGGAGCCAGATAGGATGGTGGAGTTGAGCGTGGTGAGGAAGGGGATAGAGGTCAAATTTAAGGATGTCAAAACTAAATGTGTGTATATGGCTTTAGTGGAGGAAGGGATGGAGAGGCCGACAGCTGAGAAGGTGTGGGAAAACGTTTTTGTGGATCTGGAGGTTGAGAAAGTGTGGGGGAATTTGAATGTAAAGTATAACTGTATAGAGTGTGAATATAATGATTTCAAAATAAGGCACAATAGAGTATTCACAAATGTTGTATTGCACCAAATTGACAAAGATGTAAGTAGAGTATGTGATGTATGTAAAGGCGGTGATGAAACCTTTAATCACTTTTTTTTCGAATGCACAATGTTGTTTGTCATGTTCGATAAGGTGAAGGATTTGTTAAGTGTACACTGTGGGGTCAAATTCGAGAATGATATCGAATGGAAGAAAATGTTGATATTTGGAGTGTGCGGAACGAAAAAGGATATGAATGTTAATTTGGTGAATTTTATTTTGAGTCATGTGCGTTACACAGTTGTTTGTCGGAGGAACATTGCCCACTACGAAGGGAGAGTAGTTGCGGGGTGGGAAATGTTTGTGTCAATTTTTAAGAAGAATGTTAGCTTAGTGTATTCACTTAAGAGGGTGGACTTTAGCAAGCATTTTGTTAAAAACAGTACCTTAGTTATGGTTAAGAGAAATGGTCAATTAGAATTTAAGATGTAGTGTGGGAGCAAGAAAAGTGAAGGGATTCAAACTTGATATTTCAATTTCAGTTTATGGTTTTTCAGTGGGTCTGTCATGATATGTCACGTTGCAATGGTTAAACCCATTGCTGAATGCACCTTTGTAAATGCTGTTGAAAAATGACGAGTGTATAATTTTATAATAAAAAGAGAAAAAAAAAAAAAAAAAAGCACGCCCGATCTCGTCTGATCTCGGAAGTTAAGCAGGGTCGGGCCTGGTTAGTACTTGGATGGGAGACCGCCTGGGAATACCAGGTGCTGTAAGCATTTTCTTTTTCAACTTGACATCAATGCATTCAATGGCCTAGACCTGATCTTCACCACCAACCGTTTGTGAAATTTTAAGCAACATACATAAACTTACAACGTCGCTCAAAACAATTTCTATGAAACAGGACGACAGAATACCAAGACTGCCAGCAGGGTGCACCAGAGAGCTGCAACAAGAGATCTTCATTTCTCCAAATGTAATTAATGACTATGCATTGCGCCATTGGAAGCTCAATGAAGGGATACATTCTGTGTCCCGTCCGCAAATTGTTAGTTCTACTCATCACCACACTTTGCTCACTTAACCATCTAACCATTTTGACTTACCAGCACGTGCTATGGCGAAGAAAAATAAGAAGAGGAGTAAAACACTGTAGGCACACACATAGAAAGAGAGAGCGAGAGAGAGAGAGAGAGAGAGAGAGAGAGAGAGAGAGAGAGAGAGTGAGATGCGCACCAGAGAGCTGCAACAAGAGATCTACATTGCTCCAAATGTAATTA
>JACYXH010000793.1:20000-25000 GCA_026745465.1 Lota lota
ATGAGATGGTGGTGTCGTTCATTGGTCTACCGGTATACATCACGGATGAGGAAATCCTACGCAAACTGCTGGACTGGGGAGTGAAAGCTGTTTCACCCATTAGGAGGAGGATGTGGCCAGGGACGAGGATCGTGGAGGGCACCCGCTTTGTCAAAGTGAAGTTTACGGACAATGTCAGATCTCTACCATATTCAACTCGTTTTGATACTGAGACGGGTGCGGAATATTTCCGAGTGATACATGATCGCCAGGTAAAGGTATGTAGACTGTGTTTACAACCAGGGCACATTGTCCGTGAGTGCCCAGATTTCCTGTGCAGGAAGTGTGGGGAGCAGGGACATTATGCAAGGGAGTGTGTATACACGGAGCCAAAGTGCATAGAATGTGGGATCAGGGCTTCAAACTGTGTGTGTAATGTCAATAAAGGGGATGAGGAAGAGGGAGGAAGCATATCGGATATAGAGGAGGGAAGGAGGACAGACAATGAGGAAGGAGAAGAAGAGGGGGAGGAAGAGAGAATGGGGGGAGAAGAGCTGATGGAGGAGATGAGGCCAGCAGGCCAAACAGTCGAACGGAGGGGAGAAAGTGTGGGGGAGGAAATGGAGTCTGTTCGGGATGTTGATTGGGCCACATTGAAGGGCCCTACACTTAGATATGTGAAGGCGGGCAGGAGCATTGAGGAGGGTGAAGAGGCCACCGGAGGGAGAAGAGTCCAAAAGGGGCTTTTGCTTACAGGGAAAGTGAGATCGGAAGTGAAGGGAAGGGTGGCAATTGGAGCTAGTGAGGGAACAGCTGGTATAGCAGTTAGTGAAGCTGGGTGTCAGGGAGAAATATCGGTAAGCTGCGAGACCTCAAAGACTGGAAAGGCTATGGGAGGGAAAGGTAAGGAGATAGATAGAAATGAGCCTGAGGAGGAACTTTTGTCAATGGTGGGAGGGAGGAAGAGGGCGCTCCTAGAAAAACCCAGCAGGTTAGCGGTGTCTGTAACACAAAATGAAAGGAAGAAAGGAAAACTAAAAGAATGATTGTAAAGATAGTATTCACTCTTTCTAGCATTCCTTTAATGATCACGCTTACCTCAATTAATATCAATGGTCTTAGGAGTAGTGAGAAACTTGAGGAAGTGTTGGTAAACTTTGCATCTGATATTTTAGTGATCCAGGAAACCAATTGGACACCAGATAAAATACCAGAAATCAAGAAAAGATGGAGTGGGATGCTATTTGCTAATTGTAGAACGGAAAGATCAGGTGGGGTAGCTATCCTAGTGAAAAAGAATGTGGTGGAAAATGTAAAAGAAATGTGTAATGATGGGGAAGGGAGGGTGATAGGGATAGAGTTTGATCTACAAGATGTCTCTTTTAGATTAATTAATGTATATGCTCCTAATAAGGAAGTAGAAAAGAGGGATTTTTTTGTTGCACTAGGGCGGCTCTGTACGGGGAATTGTATTTTGGTGGGTGATTTCAATGTGTTTTGCACTAAATTGGATGTGTATAGGGTGGATAAGTTCAGGCAAGACTCAGCACAGAGAGGTTTGTTGAAAATGATAGACAACCAAAATTTGATAGATGTATGGAGGATGGAGAATGCAAGTAAGAGGGAATTCTCAAGGAGACAGGTAGTGAGCGGCGTTTTGAAACAAAGTAGAATTGATTTATGTTTGGCACTGCAGAATATTGTAAAAACAATAAGCAATATACAATATAGATTTACTGGTTATAGTGATCATGCCGCAATTACATTTAAACTGGGGGACAGAAAAAATGGAAGGGGTGGGGGGGTATGGTGTCTAAATGCAAGTGTGTTAGCAGAGAAGGATTATAAAGAAATGATAGAGGAGTGTGTGAGGGAGCAAACTCAGTGTGAGATGTATGAGGAGGATGTGTGTGAATGGTGGGAAGGCGTGAAAACACGGGTGAGAAAGTTAAGTATAAGGTACTGTAAAAATAGGAATCAAGTGAGAAGGAGCAGAGAATATCTGCTAAGAGAGAGAATGGCGGAAGAATTAAAACAAATGGAGAAAAGCCCAAATAGAAGCATAGCGGAATTCATGGAAGTCAAAGGAGAATTAGAAGCGTATGAAAAAGAGAAATGTAAAGGGGCAATAATTAGGAGCCGGGCACAGTATGCGGTGGAAGGGGAAAAATGTACATCCTTCTTCCTGGGGCTGGAAAAGCAGAAACAGGGTAGAACATATCTGGATGCAGTGGAGAATGGGAAAGGGGAGGTAGTGAGGGATTTTGTCGGGGTCTTGGAAACAGTACAGGGGTTTTATAGTAATTTGTTTAAGAAAGATAGTGTAGATGAGGACAGTATATAAGAGGTGTTAAGAACTGTAGAAGCCAGACTTTCAGACAGTGAGAGGATAGTGTGTGAAGGTGATTTGTCGGAGTTTGAAGTGAAAGCAGCCATAAAGACTCTGTCCAACGACAAAAGCCCTGGATCTGATGGTCTGACGGGTGAATTCTATAAATGTTTCAGTGAGCTGTTAAGTCCAATTTTGTTGAAGGTGTATAAGGAAATGGAAAGGACGGAACAGGTCAGTGAAGCGATGTCAACAGGTTTGATCACATTAATATACAAGAAAAAGGGTAGTAAAATGCAGCTAGGGAATTACAGAGGGATCACCCTATTAAACACGGATTATAAAATAATAACAAAGGTACTGGCAAACAGAATCAAGTCAGTAGTGGGATCCATCGTTTCATCGACACAAGCGTACAGTGTTCCGGGGAGAGACATTGCGGACACGATAGGGTCAGTCAGGGATGTAGTAAGGCACATGAAAGGAGAGGGAGGAATAGTTTTGAGTGTAGATTTCAACAAAGCGTTTGATAGAGTGGAGCACGGGTTTATGTTTAGGGCATTAGAGAGATTTGGATTTGGGGATAGGTTGGTGAAATGGATTCGTTTGTTGTATAGGAGTGCAAAGAGTAGAGTAAAGTGTAATGGGGTAGTGACAGACAGTTTTAGGTTGGAGAGATCAGTCAGGCAGGGGTGTCCGTTATCAGCTTTACTTTACAGTATTACAGCGGAACCATTAGCCACGATGGTAAAAGCAGATCGGTACATACAAGGCATCAATATTCCAGGAGGGGGAAGGAGTTTAATCCATCAGTATGCAGACGACACCAATATTACAGTAACAAATCTGGACAGTATGAAAAGGGTGATGCAACTTCTACAAACATATGGGAAAGCATCAGGAGCAAAAATGAATATTGGAAAATCTGAGGTGATGTGTGTAGGGGAGGTAGACATGAGGGGTTGTGACATACCAGTGAAAGTGGCTAAAGGAATGATAAAAGTACTAGGAGTCAATATAGGTGTGAATGAAAAAGAAGCAAGAGATACAACATGGGCAGGGGTTTTGAACAAAGTGAAACAGAGCCTGAATTTTTGGAAGATGAGGAAGTTGAGGTTGAGGGGAAAGGTTATGGTGGTTAACTGTTTAATTTTGTCACGGGTGAATCATGTGTTGAGTGCGCTTGACTTGCCTTTGTGGGTGGTGAAAGATTTAAACAAGGCCATTGATAATTTCTTGTGGGACGGGAAGCAGGCAAAGATTAAGCACAGGGTATTAGTGAATGAGTATAAAGATGGTGGATTGAAATTGATAGACATTGTAGTGAAAAAGCGGGCTTTAAGGGTTAAAACAATAAAGAAATATATGTATGGTAGAGATGAGTATTGTTGGATGGGGTTCTTTGAGGATTGTCTGCACAGGTGTGGTGGATGTGGTGTGCATGGGCTCTTAATGATGTTTAATAAACCGAGATGTGAGGAGATGCCTTACTTCTATAGGGAGGTGTTTGAAGCATGGGCAAAGTATCTGAAAAATGTGAAGTATGAGTGTGTGGACAAAGATGAGGTATTCAATCAACCAATCTTTCATAACATCAAATTAACGCACAACAATAAAGTACTGGTCAGCAAACATTTTGAACAGGCAGGAATAAAACAGGTCAAACATCTAATGGCGAAAAACAATGTTCATTTCAAACAAGAGCATGAAATCATACAAGAAATCAGAAAAGTAAATAAGGATGTAAGGACGAGTTTGATTAAGGAAATGTATAAAAAGGTAAAAGGAACTATTGTTAGTGTGTGGGACAAAATCCTATCAGGGCAGGGACAGGTGGGGGAGCCAGATAGGATGGTGGAGTTGAGCGTGGTGAGGAAGGGGATAGAGGTCAAATTTAAGGATGTCAAAACTAAATGTGTGTATATGGCTTTAGTGGAGGAAGGGATGGAGAGGCCGACAGCTGAGAAGGTGTGGGAAAACGTTTTTGTGGATCTGGAGGTTGAGAAAGTGTGGGGGAATTTGAATGTAAAGTATAACTGTATAGAGTGTGAATATAATGATTTCAAAATAAGGCACAATAGAGTATTCACAAATGTTGTATTGCACCAAATTGACAAAGATGTAAGTAGAGTATGTGATGTATGTAAAGGCGGTGATGAAACCTTTAATCACTTTTTTTTCGAATGCACAATGTTGTTTGTCATGTTCGATAAGGTGAAGGATTTGTTAAGTGTACACTGTGGGGTCAAATTCGAGAATGATATCGAATGGAAGAAAATGTTGATATTTGGAGTGTGCGGAACGAAAAAGGATATGAATGTTAATTTGGTGAATTTTATTTTGAGTCATGTGCGTTACACAGTTGTTTGTCGGAGGAACATTGCCCACTACGAAGGGAGAGTAGTTGCGGGGTGGGAAATGTTTGTGTCAATTTTTAAGAAGAATGTTAGCTTAGTGTATTCACTTAAGAGGGTGGACTTTAGCAAGCATTTTGTTAAAAACAGTACCTTAGTTATGGTTAAGAGAAATGGTCAATTAGAATTTAAGATGTAGTGTGGGAGCAAGAAAAGTGAAGGGATTCAAACTTGATATTTCAATTTCAGTTTATGGTTTTTCAGTGGGTCTGTCATGATATGTCACGTTGCAATGGTTAAACCCATTGCTGAATGCACCTTTGTAAATGCTGTTGAAA
>JACYXH010000793.1:35000-40000 GCA_026745465.1 Lota lota
GGGACCGACCTACAGCAAGGAATTGACGATGTTGGTGGAATTAATGGGAGAGGACAAAATAACGATGATGCAGTTGCTGAGAACCATCCAGGACATGTGTGGGTTGGTTGTTGGATGTCGCTACATCGGGATCAACAAATATGAAATCACAATGAACCATCAAAATGGGAAAAGGAGACTGCTGGACGGCTTCAAAATCAAGAACACCAGGGTTATGGTAAAAGAACTAACTAATGATGAGATGGTGGTGTCGTTCATTGGTCTACCGGTATACATCACGGATGAGGAAATCCTACGCAAACTGCTGGACTGGGGAGTGAAAGCTGTTTCACCCATTAGGAGGAGGATGTGGCCAGGGACGAGGATCGTGGAGGGCACCCGCTTTGTTAAAGTGAAGTTTACGGACAATGTCAGATCTCTACCATATTCAACTCGTTTTGATACTGAGACGGGTGCGGAATATTTCCGAGTGATACATGATCGCCAGGTAAAGGTATGTAGACTGTGTTTACAACCAGGGCACATTGTCCGTGAGTGCCCAGATTTCCTGTGCAGGAAGTGTGGGGAGCAGGGACATTATGCAAGGGAGTGTGTATACACAGAGCCAAAGTGCATAGAATGTGGGATCAGGGCTTCAAACTGTGTGTGTAATGTCAATAAAGGGGATGAGGAAGAGGGAGGAAGCATATCGGATATAGAGGAGGGAAGGAGGACAGACAATGAGGAAGGAGAAGAAGAGGGGGAGGAAGAGAGAATGGGGGGAGAAGAGCTGATGGAGGAGATGAGGCCAGCAGGCCAAACAGTCGAACGGAGGGGAGAAAGTGTGGGGGAGGAAATGGAGTCTGTTCGGGATGTTGATTGGGCCACATTGAAGGGCCCTACACTTAGATATGTGAAGGCGGGCAGGAGCATTGAGGAGGGTGAAGAGGCCACCGGAGGGAGAAGAGTCCAAAAGGGGCTTTTGCTTACAGGGAAAGTGAGATCGGAAGTGAAGGGAAGGGTGGCAATTGGAGCTAGTGAGGGAACAGCTGGTATAGCAGTTAGTGAAGCTGGGTGTCAGGGAGAAATATCGGTAAGCTGCGAGACCTCAAAGACTGGAAAGGCTATGGGAGGGAAAGGTAAGGAGATAGATAGAAATGAGCCTGAGGAGGAACTTTTGTCAATGGTGGGAGGGAGGAAGAGGGCGCTCCTAGAAAAACCCAGCAGGTTAGCGGTGTCTGTAACACAAAATGAAAGGAAGAAAGGAAAACTAAAAGAATGATTGTAAAGATAGTATTCACTCTTTCTAGCATTCCTTTAATGATCACGCTTACCTCAATTAATATCAATGGTCTTAGGAGTAGTGAGAAACTTGAGGAAGTGTTGGTAAACTTTGCATCTGATATTTTAGTGATCCAGGAAACCAATTGGACACCAGATAAAATACCAGAAATCAAGAAAAGATGGAGTGGGATGCTATTTGCTAATTGTAGAACGGAAAGATCAGGTGGGGTAGCTATCCTAGTGAAAAAGAATGTGGTGGAAAATGTAAAAGAAATGTGTAATGATGGGGAAGGGAGGGTGATAGGGATAGAGTTTGATCTACAAGATGTCTCTTTTAGATTAATTAATGTATATGCTCCTAATAAGGAAGTAGAAAAGAGGGATTTTTTTGTTGCACTAGGGCGGCTCTGTACGGGGAATTGTATTTTGGTGGGTGATTTCAATGTGTTTTGCACTAAATTGGATGTGTATAGGGTGGATAAGTTCAGGCAAGACTCAGCACAGAGAGGTTTGTTGAAAATGATAGACAACCAAAATTTGATAGATGTATGGAGGATGGAGAATGCAAGTAAGAGGGAATTCTCAAGGAGACAGGTAGTGAGCGGCGTTTTGAAACAAAGTAGAATTGATTTATGTTTGGCACTGCAGAATATTGTAAAAACAATAAGCAATATACAATATAGATTTACTGGTTATAGTGATCATGCCGCAATTACATTTAAACTGGGGGACAGAAAAAATGGAAGGGGTGGGGGGGTATGGTGTCTAAATGCAAGTGTGTTAGCAGAGAAGGATTATAAAGAAATGATAGAGGAGTGTGTGAGGGAGCAAACTCAGTGTGAGATGTATGAGGAGGATGTGTGTGAATGGTGGGAAGGCGTGAAAACACGGGTGAGAAAGTTAAGTATAAGGTACTGTAAAAATAGGAATCAAGTGAGAAGGAGCAGAGAATATCTGCTAAGAGAGAGAATGGCGGAAGAATTAAAACAAATGGAGAAAAGCCCAAATAGAAGCATAGCGGAATTCATGGAAGTCAAAGGAGAATTAGAAGCGTATGAAAAAGAGAAATGTAAAGGGGCAATAATTAGGAGCCGGGCACAGTATGCGGTGGAAGGGGAAAAATGTACATCCTTCTTCCTGGGGCTGGAAAAGCAGAAACAGGGTAGAACATATCTGGATGCAGTGGAGAATGGGAAAGGGGAGGTAGTGAGGGATTTTGTCGGGGTCTTGGAAACAGTACAGGGGTTTTATAGTAATTTGTTTAAGAAAGATAGTGTAGATGAAGACAGTATAGAAGAGGTGTTAAGAACTGTAGAAGCCAGACTTTCAGACAGTGAGAGGATAGTGTGTGAAGGTGATTTGTCGGAGTTTGAAGTGAAAGCAGCCATAAAGACTCTGTCCAACGACAAAAGCCCTGGATCTGATGGTCTGACGGGTGAATTCTATAAATGTTTCAGTGAGCTGTTAAGTCCAATTTTGTTGAAGGTGTATAAGGAAATGGAAAGGACGGAACAGGTCAGTGAAGCGATGTCAACAGGTTTGATCACATTAATATACAAGAAAAAGGGTAGTAAAATGCAGCTGGGGAATTACAGAGGGATCACCCTATTAAACACGGATTATAAAATAATAACAAAGGTACTGGCAAACAGAATCAAGTCAGTAGTGGGATCCATCGTTTCATCGACACAAGCGTACAGTGTTCCGGGGAGAGACATTGCGGACACGATAGGGTCAGTCAGGGATGTAGTAAGGCACATGAAAGGAGAGGGAGGAATAGTTTTGAGTGTAGATTTCAACAAAGCGTTTGATAGAGTGGAGCACGGGTTTATGTTTAGGGCATTAGAGAGATTTGGATTTGGGGATAGGTTGGTGAAATGGATTCGTTTGTTGTATAGGAGTGCAAAGAGTAGAGTAAAGTGTAATGGGGTAGTGACAGACAGTTTTAGGTTGGAGAGATCAGTCAGGCAGGGGTGTCCGTTATCAGCTTTACTTTACAGTATTACAGCGGAACCATTAGCCACGATGGTAAAAGCAGATCGGTACATACAAGGCATCAATATTCCAGGAGGGGGAAGGAGTTTAATCCATCAGTATGCAGACGACACCAATATTACAGTAACAAATCTGGACAGTATGAAAAGGGTGATGCAACTTCTACAAACATATGGGAAAGCATCAGGAGCAAAAATGAATATAGGAAAATCTGAGGTGATGTGTGTAGGGGAGGTAGACATGAGGGGTTGTGACATACCAGTGAAAGTGGCTAAAGGAATGATAAAAGTACTAGGAGTCAATATAGGTGTGAATGAAAAAGAAGCAAGAGATACAACATGGGCAGGGGTTTTGAACAAAGTGAAACAGAGCCTGAATTTTTGGAAGATGAGGAAGTTGAGGTTGAGGGGAAAGGTTATGGTGGTTAACTGTTTAATTTTGTCACGGGTGAATCATGTGTTGAGTGCGCTTGACTTGCCTTTGTGGGTGGTGAAAGATTTAAACAAGGCCATTGATAATTTCTTGTGGGACGGGAAGCAGGCAAAGATTAAGCACAGGGTATTAGTGAATGAGTATAAAGATGGTGGATTGAAATTGATAGACATTGTAGTGAAAAAGCGGGCTTTAAGGGTTAAAACAATAAAGAAATATATGTATGGTAGAGATGAGTATTGTTGGATGGGGTTCTTTGAGGATTGTCTGCACAGGTGTGGTGGATGTGGTGTGCATGGGCTCTTAATGATGTTTAATAAACCGAGATGTGAGGAGATGCCTTACTTCTATAGGGAGGTGTTTGAAGCATGGGCAAAGTATCTGAAAAATGTGAAGTATGAGTGTGTGGACAAAGATGAGGTATTCAATCAACCAATCTTTCATAACATCAAATTAACGCACAACAATAAAGTACTGGTCAGCAAACATTTTGAACAGGCAGGAATAAAACAGGTCAAACATCTAATGGCGAAAAACAATGTTCATTTCAAACAAGAGCATGAAATCATACAAGAAATCAGAAAAGTAAATAAGGATGTAAGGACGAGTTTGATTAAGGAAATGTATAAAAAGGTAAAAGGAACTATTGTTAGTGTGTGGGACAAAATCCTATCAGGGCAGGGACAGGTGGGGGAGCCAGATAGGATGGTGGAGTTGAGCGTGGTGAGGAAGGGGATAGAGGTCAAATTTAAGGATGTCAAAACTAAATGTGTGTATATGGCTTTAGTGGAGGAAGGGATGGAGAGGCCGACAGCTGAGAAGGTGTGGGAAAACGTTTTTGTGGATCTGGAGGTTGAGAAAGTGTGGGGGAATTTGAATGTAAAGTATAACTGTATAGAGTGTGAATATAATGATTTCAAAATAAGGCACAATAGAGTATTCACAAATGTTGTATTGCACCAAATTGACAAAGATGTAAGTAGAGTATGTGATGTATGTAAAGGCGGTGATGAAACCTTTAATCACTTTTTTTTCGAATGCACAATGTTGTTTGTCATGTTCGATAAGGTGAAGGATTTGTTAAGTGTACACTGTGGGGTCAAATTCGAGAATGATATCGAATGGAAGAAAATGTTGATATTTGGAGTGTGCGGAACGAAAAAGGATATGAATGTTAATTTGGTGAATTTTATTTTGAGTCATGTGCGTTACACAGTTGTTTGTCGGAGGAACATTGCCCACTACGAAGGGAGAGTAGTTGCGGGGTGGGAAATGTTTGTGTCAATTTTTAAGAAGAATGTTAGCTTAGT
>JACYXH010000793.1:45000-60000 GCA_026745465.1 Lota lota
CTGTTTGGGGAAGTTCTTCGTTTGTTTGTAGGGAGAGGTGAATGTCGCTGACGGGTAAAATGCCAGCTGAGATAGGAATGGATAAAACGACGACAGACAAACGTAGTGAAGGAATGGAGAGAAACATTGAGACGGACAGACAAACAAACGAGATTACAAATAACAACGACGACGACATAACGCGCACACACGGAGAAAGTAGAGGTAACGGCGAGGCACGCGGTGTTGGGAGAGAGATGTATGGGGAAGAATTGACGGTGGACGTGGAGGTGGAGGGAAAGGAAGCGATTTCAATGATGGACGTATTGAGGGAGGTTAAGAAAGTTTGTGGCTGTGTGATGGGATGTAGAGTGAAAGGGGACAGGAGCTATGAAATCACGATGAGAGACGACGTGGGCAGATCAAAATTAATGGACGGCATACGAGTTAAAGGAGCAATGGTTCACGCCAGAGACATTGTTAATAATGAGATGGTCGTGTCCTTTATTAACCTGCCGGTTTATCTGAAGGACGGGATTATCATTGCGAAGCTGCAGGAGTGGGGAGTGAAGCCGATGTCGTTAATCAAAAGACGTATGTGGCCAGGTACGGACATTTGTGACGGCACCAGATATTTAAAAGTCCGTTTTAATGACGAGGTGCGTTCTCTGCCGTACTCGGTGAAATTCGACACCTTGAGAGGGGCCGAATACTTCCGGGTTATTCACGACCGGCAAGTCAGAGTGTGCAGGCTGTGCATTAAGCCGGGACATATCTTCAGAGAATGCCCGGAGTTTAAATGCTTTAAATGCCAGAAGACCGGGCATTATGCACGTGAGTGTGAGGGGCGGAGAGAGACGGAAAGAGAGGACGTCGGCGAGCGGAGAGAGACGGAAAGAGAGGACGTCGGCGAGCTGAGAGAGGCGGAGACAGAGAACGTCGGCATACGGAGAGAGACGGAGAGAGAGGGCGTGAGCAGGCGGAGAGAGACGGAGAGAAGGACGGAGAGAGAGGTCGTGAGAGAGACGGAGAAAGCTGACGTGAGCAGACGGGAGGAAGGCGAGGAGAGGAGTGACGTTCAGCAGACGGAGAAGGGCGGTGACGTAGACGACGGTAGCGCGGACGTAGCGGGAGACGAACAGATCCTGATAACCATTGTGGATGACATCACGGAGGAAATGGAGCAGGAGGGAGTAGTCGAGGAGCAGAGGGAGACGGAGGACGTTTGCGGAGTGGAGAAGGAAGGCGTGAAAGAGACGGAGGTGGTGGAGGAGAAACGGAGGGTGGCTCATACCAAGCGAGCTGGGAACGTTGCGGTTCGTGGAGCCAAGGAGCAACGCCCACCAAGCAGAGAGAGGTTGAAGGAGGAGGAGAGCGACGAAGCCTCGGACATGGACACAATCGCTCCCCGATGGCCACGAGGAAAGCGAAAGGCCATGAAAGGAAAGGACTATTCAGAAAAGATTAAAGGGTCGCGGTCTGGTATGTAATTTGATTTATAAATGTTTGTTTTTTCTTATTTTCTTTGGTTTTCTCTCATGACCACTGTAACTTCTGTTAATGTCAACGGGCTGAGGGACGGGAAGAAGCTAAAGGAGTTGTTGTTTGTGTATAGGAGTGACTTGCTGTGTATTCAGGAAACAAATTGGGATGAGGAAAAAGTGAAGGAGGTGAGAGAGGATTGGAAGGGAGACATATTTTATAACAATGGTGCTAGGAATGCTAGGGGAGTAGCAATCTTAATAAAGAAGGATAAAGTAGAAGATGTCAGGGAGGTATATAAGGATGGGACAGGGAGGATATTAGTCATAGAGTTTAGATATAGGAAGTTAGATTTTAGGTTGATTAATATATATGTACCGAATGTAGAAAAGGATAGGAGGAGCATATTAGAGGAACTGGCCGGGTTGGTAGTAGGGTGGTGTTTGATAGTAGGGGGACTTTTAACATTAGGTGTAGTAGATTAGATGTAGGGAAGGGGGTAGAGTTTAGATGGGAAAAGTCGAGGGGGATGTTGATGGAGATAATGAGGGATAAGGGGTTATTAGATGTATGGAGGTATGAGAATCCAGAGAAGAGAGAGTTCACGAGGAGACAGATGAAGGAGGGGGTGTTGAAACAGAGTAGGATAGATTTACTTTTAGTACAGGAGGAAATGATTAAATATATAGATAGTATGAGGCACCAGGGAAATAGTTTTAGTGATCATGATGGGGTTCGGTTTAGAATTAAGGTAGGGAAAGAGGAAGTAGGGGGCGGGATGTGGATTTTGAATTCTGGCTTTCTTGAGGAGGAAGAGTATGAACAACAGATTAGGGAGTTATTTGACAGAGAGAAAGAGAGGATCGAGGAGGAGACAGAGAATGATAGGGTTGTTTATAGTATCGGGGAGAGATGGGAGGTGATGAAGAATAGAATTAAATCAATTAGTATTAAGTATAGTAAGAAAAGGAAAGAAAGGATGTTAAAGGAAGAGAAGGACTTGAGGGAAAGATTGAGGGTTGAGTTAGGTAGGGCAGAGGATGAAGAGGGATACAGTATGGAGAATTACATAGAGGTAAAGATGGAGTTGGAGAGGTTCGAGAGGGAGAAATGTAGAGGGGCTATTCTGAGGAGCAAGTTCAAATATGCTTTAGAGGGGGAGAAATGCACAGGGTACTTCTTAGGGTTGGAGAAAAGGAAGCAGAGTAGAACATTTATACATGAAATAAATAACAGGGAGGGTGTGGTAACAGAGGACTACGTGGAGATATTGGAGAGGGTTCAGGAGTTTTATGAGGAGTTGTATAAGAGGGGGGGTGTGGATGAAGGTAGTATAGAGGAGGTGCTGGATAGTGTAGAGAGTGAGTTGAGTGAGGCTGATAGGAGTTGGTGTGATAGGGAAATTGATGAGATGGAGGTCATGGAAGCAATAGGGGGATTAAAGAGTGGAAGGAGTCCGGGGAGTGATGGGATAGGGATAGAATTTTATAAAATATTTAAACATGACGTATCACCCATGTTAGTGGAGGTATTTAGGGAGATGGAGAGAACAGGGATAGTGCAGGATAGAATGGTAGAAGGGGTGATAACCATATGTGGAGTGGGGGAAGGGGTGTTTAGAAGGTGGTAGATGAGGAGAGGTTTGCCAATGTTGATGAACGTTAGGAAACCAGAAATAAAATAAAAAAGAGTAGGAGGAGAGCAGGATAGTATACTGGACACAATCGCTCCCCGATGTGTATATGGGGGTGGAGAGGAAGATATGGGGAGGAGAAGATTAGAGTGGGTGAGTTATAGGATTTGTAAATGGAGTTGTGGGGTTAATGGGAACAGGAAGTGAGGGGAGGTGAGGACAGGAAGTCTGAAAATTTTGTGTAGAGGCTGCTTATTAGGAAAGGGGGATGAGGAAAAGGGAGGTCTGAGAGAGGAGAGGGTGAAAAAATTTTTTAGGTAATGGGGGAGGGTGAGTAGGTGGAGAGGGTTTGGATAAAGACATAGAGTCAAGAGAGAGTGTGTATAGGATAGGGGAGAGAGTAGGAGGTAGGTTGGGGTGTAGGAGTATAGGGGGTTGGGGTGGGTATATGTAAGGAGGCGAGGGATGCGAATGGAGCGGTGTGATTAATAAAATTAGAACGGTGTGCACAGAGGGGGGGAAAGTTTAGGGGGATAGTAGGGTGTTGTTTGTGAGTGTGTGGGATGGTGGTGTTTGAGATGCCAGGTGATGATGATTATTGTGTGTGAATTTATTGAGAAGTGTGACAGGAAAAAGGAAAAAAGTAAAGTTTGGATGAAATGATGATATGAATAAAATAAACGAAAATAATGGTGTAATGGGAGGAGGAGAAATATAGGTGGGGTAGGGAATAGGTGGGTTTTTAATTATGGTTTGATGGGATGGGTTTAAACCATGTTTAGAGGAGGAGGTTAGGGGCGATGGAGAGGAGGAATTTTAAAAATATTAGGGATGTTTATGAAACAGAAGAAAAATTTAGTGAGATAGAAGGGAGAAATGAGGGAATCCCAGGAGACTCAGTGTATTCGATGGGTGTGTGAGTGGGCATGGAGGGGAGAAGGGACATGAGTCAAAAGCATATACCAGGATTGGAATGTAGAGGGGTACCCTGAATGTATGTGGGGTTGCGTGGTGGAGAAAAGAATTGAATATGTGGAGGAAGGGAAATGGTTTAGAATGATGTGTGGGGGGGGTATGTGGGAAGTGTGATAGTGGATGGTGCTGTTTAGAGATTGAGTGTGTTGGGATGGTGGGTGGGGTGAATGGACATTGAGCAATAGGGATTTAAAAAAAAAGTGAGGGAGTCCGATGAGAAGGATGATTTTAATAATTTAAAAAATGATTTAACATCACCATGTGTATTATTTAGGAGGAGGAAAGAAGGGATTGAGAGATGGTGGTGAGAGGGGTTTGATAACCATTTATATAAGAAGGGAAGTAAGTTAGATTTAGCGAATTATAGGCCAATCAGTTTATTGAATGTAGATTATAAAATTCTAACCAAAGTGCTGGCCAATAGAATAAAGAGAGTGATAGGAGAGGTAGTGCAGCCAACGCAGTGTTATAGTATACCAGGTAGAGATATAGCAGACACGATAGGGACGGTCAGGGATGTGATAGAACATATGAAGAGGGATAAGGTAGGAGGAGTGGTAGTGGGGATAGATTGGAACAAAGCATTTGATAGAGTAGAGCATGAGTTTTTATTTAGTGTATTAGAGAAGTTTGGGTTTGGGGAGAAGATGGTAGGATGGGTGAGGAGGTTATATGGGAGTGTGCACGGAGTTGTGTAAAGGTGAATGGGGTTTTAACAGATAGTTTTGAGCTGGGGAGGTCGGTGAGACAGGGATGTCCTCTGTCTGCGTTATTATACGCTTTATCTGTAGAACCACTGGCTGCACTTATTAAGAGGGATAAAGGGGTAAAAGGGATAGAGTTACCATACGGGGGAAGGTGTGTTATAAATCACTATGCAGATGACACAACAATCACGGTGAGGGATGCCGGCAGTGTGAGAAGGGTTATTGAGTTGGTGGAAGACTACGGGAGAGCATCGGGGGCCAAGATCAACAAAGACAAGTCAGAAATAATGTATATAGGAAAGGTTGAGAGAGTAGAGGTAGGCTTGAGGGTGGAGGAAAAGTATATAAAGGTGCTGGGAATACACCTGGGGGTGGATAGTAAGGAGGCGAGGGATGCGACATGGAGCGGTGTGATTAATAAAATTAGAACGGTGTGCACAGCATGGAGGGGGAGGAAGTTAAGGTTGAAAGGGAAAGTAGTGGTAGTGAATAGTCTTTTGTTGTCGGTGTGTGTGTACGTGATGAGTGTACTTGAGATGCCACTCTGGGTGATGAATGATTTAAACAAAATTGTGTGTGATTTTATTTGGGAAGGAAAAGGGGTGAAAATTGCACAGAAAACATTGGTTGGAAAGAAGCAGAAGGGTGGTTTGAAATTGATGGATCTGGAAACAAAAAAGACTGCAATAAGAATAAAGACGGTGCAAAAGTACATGGTGGGAAGGTGGCACTATGGGTGGAAGGATCTGTTAAAGAAATACATTAATGAGGTGGGGGGAATAGGTGATTACGGCTGGTACATGGGTTTTAAGCAGACCATGACGGTTGGGATACCTGAGATTTATAGGGAGGTGCTAGAGGCGTGGAGGAGGTTTCTGCCAAAAGTACAGTATGAGTGTGATGGATTGAATATGTTTGTAAATTTACCCCTGTTTCTAAATGAAAAATTTAAACACAACGCAAAAACACTTTATGAACCCCAATTTATAGAAGGAGGCATTAGGCAAGTTAAAGACCTCATTTATGAGGTCATCCCAGGATTCCTCAGGGATAACTGTATTTTCGATGCAGTGTGTGAGTTTGATGGCATGGAGGACAGAGACAAGGTTAAAAAAATACATGATAAGATCAAAAGCAGTATACCAGGGGAATGGGCCGGACTGATTGAAAGGGAATGCGTGAGTATGCAAGAAGTACGTATCCCTGAATTGTATGTTTTGGTGGAGGGGGTGAAATGTCAAATGAAAAATGAGTGTGAAGAAAGTGTATGACTGGCTGATAGTGGATGTGTTTAAAGAGCCAGCATCAGTGAATGTGTGGAGGAGGGTGTTTGTGAACTGGGAAGTGGAAAATATATGGGCAAATTGTAACATTAAATACAACAGTATTGAGTGTGAGAACAACGATTTTCTAATCAAACACAACAGAATTTACACAAACGTTGTCCTGAACAAAATTAATAACAAAGTTGATGTGATGTGTGATGTCTGTAGCAGTGGTCATGAGAGTTTTTCACATTATTTTTTGGATTGTGTGGAACTGGTTGATTTCTTTGAGTTTTTAAAAGCACTGATTAAGTTAAACTGGAGTGAGGAGTTTGATGTGGAGGCAGAGTGGAGGATGGTGTTTTTGTTTGGTGTATGTGGGAAAGGTGTGCATTTTCATTTGTGCAATTTTGTTTTAAGTCATGCCAGACTCGCGATCCTGTTGAGAAGGAACTATGCGCACTTTGAGGGACGAAAGGTGAATGTAACACAATTGTTTAAATCCATAATGAAGAGGGATGTGGGTTTGATTTACAATTATGGCGGGGAGGGGGCAAAAGAATACTTCATCAGTGGGACTACTTTCATTCGTGAAAGGGAGGGTGGAGGCATTTTGTTTAAATGGTGAGGGACATTCATTTTGGATTTAAGGGAGTAAGCTGGTGTTTTGTTGTGCTCTCTCTCTTGCAGGGGGGTCGTGTCCTGCTTCCCGGTCGGGGTGGATGGCCGGGGGGTCTTTTGGGAGTGGCGGTGCCGTGTGCGGGTGGGTGTGTGCTCGGTCCGTCGGTGCGGGGTGCTTGGTGTCCGCTCCGCCGCTGGACGGATGGTCGTGCGGGCGCTGCCGCTTTCCTCGGTCCCGGGCCCGGGTTGGTGGTAGCGGATGCATTATCACAGGGGCGCCACTGTGGCGGTGCGTCTGCTGCTTCCGGCACGGGTTCGGGGGTGGTGCGGTTGGGCTCGTGCGTTTGTCTGTTTGGCGGTGGGGGGGGCCCCTGGTGCCCGGCCTCGGTGGGGCGGGTGCGCGCACGCGCGTGTGCGTTGCCGTTGCTCTCGGGGGGCCTTTGGGTCATTCGCTCCGGTCGTGGGGCGGGGCCTGGCCTCCGTGTGGGTAGCGCGACGGCACGTAGGGATTTTGAATCCTGCTTGCTCGATTGTGCTTTCCCTCAGGGTGGGCAAGTATCCGTAGTGTGTGTGCAAATATGTTTTTGTACTTGACTTAGTTTTGTAGAATGTTATGAGTGTTTTTTCTATTCTGCACTAGTGGACTGTGGTTTTGAATTTGTATAAGGGATGTCTTGATTTGTATATGTTGTACATATTGTATATTTGACATTTGACTTTGTAAATTTGTGAATTTGAAAAACATTAAAAAGATAAAAAAAAAAAGAGCACGCCCGATCTCGTCTGATCTCGGAAGCTAAGCAGGGTCGGGCCTGGTTAGTACTTGGATGGGAGACCGCCTGGGAATACCAGGTGCTGTAAGCTTTTTCTTTTTCAACTTGACATCAATGCATTCAATGGCCTAGACCTGATCTTCACCACCAACCGTTTGTGAAATTTTAAGCAACATACATAAACTTACAACGTCGCTCAAAACAATTTCTATGAAACAGGACGACAGAATACCAAGACTGCCAGCAGGGTGCACCAGAGAGCTGCAACAAGAGATCTACATTTCCCCAAATGTAATTAATGACTATGCATTGCGCCATTGGAAGCTCAATGAAGGGATACATTCTGTGTCCCGTCCGCAAATTGTTAGTTCTACTCATCACCACACTTTGGTCACTTAACCATCTAACCATTTTGACTTACCAGCACGTGCTATGGCGAAGACAAATAAGGAGAGGAGTAAAACACTGTAGGCACACACATAGAAAGAGAGAGAGAGAGAGAGAGAGAGAGAGAGAGAGACGCGCACACACACACACACACTCTCACACACACACACACACACACACACACACACACACACACACACAAAGTCTTATCAAGTTATTGAATTAATTCCTGTCTCACAATATTCGGCTGCGCAATGCACCAGCACAGAGCGTGGACTTTTGTAATTCAATTTTTATGAAGCAAACAAACGAATCTTTTGAAACAATTGTAACAACCGCGGGCCACTTCAAATGTTGAAAGAAATCATTACAGTGAGCCAGATCACATGCTTCTTTTTTCTGTTCTGTTGTAGACCTATAGTCTTTATCTGTCCACAAACAAGCACGTCGAATGTAGCCTACATTGTGCATGCTCTCAATGTACTAACGATTTGGTTTGGTAAAAATGACGATGGAAATCGATGAGGACCTGACACTGAAATGATAGCTTAATGCTGGCGGAATGAATGCCTATGTACGTTGACATCGAGAAGGAATCAGACCGAATCAATTACTGCCCTTTACATTGAACGAATCCTTCCTTTCTAAAAGTGTAACGTGGGACGTGAGCAACGTTCTCACAATATATGTCCTACTCTATAAGAGCCAGTTTGGCGCAACCAAAAATTGCTTACGGCCATACCACCCTGAGCACGCCCCTTTTGGTTTGAACCAGGAAGTGAATGCGCAGAGTTTCGGTGAGAGAGCAGGTGGAGAGCGATCGTTTGAATATTGTTTTCATTCTTATTTCGTGTTGTTTCGTTGTACTATTTAGTATTTCGTTAGTCTACCAGTCCGGGAGTATTTCCGTGTTGTTTCCCCCGACAGCTTTTGCTGTTTGGGGAAGTTCTTCGTTTGTTTGTAGGGAGAGGTGAATGTCGCTGACGGGTAAAATGCCAGCTGAGATAGGAATGGATAAAACGACGACAGACAAACGTAGTGAAGGAATGGAGAGAAACATTGAGACGGACAGACAAACAAACGAGATTACAAATAACAACGACGACGACATAACGCGCACACACGGAGAAAGTAGAGGTAACGGCGAGGCACGCGGTGTTGGGAGAGAGATGTATGGGGAAGAATTGACGGTGGACGTGGAGGTGGAGGGAAAGGAAGCGATTTCAATGATGGACGTATTGAGGGAGGTTAAGAAAGTTTGTGGCTGTGTGATGGGATGTAGAGTGAAAGGGGACAGGAGCTATGAAATCACGATGAGAGACGACGTGGGCAGATCAAAATTAATGGACGGCATACGAGTTAAAGGAGCAATGGTTCACGCCAGAGACATTGTTAATAATGAGATGGTCGTGTCCTTTATTAACCTGCCGGTTTATCTGAAGGACGGGATTATCATTGCGAAGCTGCAGGAGTGGGGAGTGAAGCCGATGTCGTTAATCAAAAGACGTATGTGGCCAGGTACGGACATTTGTGACGGCACCAGATATTTAAAAGTCCGTTTTAATGACGAGGTGCGTTCTCTGCCGTACTCGGTGAAATTCGACACCTTGAGAGGGGCCGAATACTTCCGGGTTATTCACGACCGGCAAGTCAGAGTGTGCAGGCTGTGCATTAAGCCGGGACATATCTTCAGAGAATGCCCGGAGTTTAAATGCTTTAAATGCCAGAAGACCGGGCATTATGCACGTGAGTGTGAGGGGCGGAGAGAGACGGAAAGAGAGGACGTCGGCGAGCGGAGAGAGACGGAAAGAGAGGACGTCGGCGAGCTGAGAGAGGCGGAGACAGAGAACGTCGGCATACGGAGAGAGACGGAGAGAGAGGGCGTGAGCAGGCGGAGAGAGACGGAGAGAAGGACGGAGAGAGAGGTCGTGAGAGAGACGGAGAAAGCTGACGTGAGCAGACGGGAGGAAGGCGAGGAGAGGAGTGACGTTCAGCAGACGGAGAAGGGCGGTGACGTAGACGACGGTAGCGCGGACGTAGCGGGAGACGAACAGATCCTGATAACCATTGTGGATGACATCACGGAGGAAATGGAGCAGGAGGGAGTAGTCGAGGAGCAGAGGGAGACGGAGGACGTTTGCGGAGTGGAGAAGGAAGGCGTGAAAGAGACGGAGGTGGTGGAGGAGAAACGGAGGGTGGCTCATACCAAGCGAGCTGGGAACGTTGCGGTTCGTGGAGCCAAGGAGCAACGCCCACCAAGCAGAGAGAGGTTGAAGGAGGAGGAGAGCGACGAAGCCTCGGACATGGACACAATCGCTCCCCGATGGCCACGAGGAAAGCGAAAGGCCATGAAAGGAAAGGACTATTCAGAAAAGATTAAAGGGTCGCGGTCTGGTATGTAATTTGATTTATAAATGTTTGTTTTTTCTTATTTTCTTTGGTTTTCTCTCATGACCACTGTAACTTCTGTTAATGTCAACGGGCTGAGGGACGGGAAGAAGCTAAAGGAGTTGTTGTTTGTGTATAGGAGTGACTTGCTGTGTATTCAGGAAACAAATTGGGATGAGGAAAAAGTGAAGGAGGTGAGAGAGGATTGGAAGGGAGACATATTTTATAACAATGGTGCTAGGAATGCTAGGGGAGTAGCAATCTTAATAAAGAAGGATAAAGTAGAAGATGTCAGGGAGGTATATAAGGATGGGACAGGGAGGATATTAGTCATAGAGTTTAGATATAGGAAGTTAGATTTTAGGTTGATTAATATATATGTACCGAATGTAGAAAAGGATAGGAGGAGCATATTAGAGGAACTGGCCGGGTTGGTAGTAGGGCGGTGTTTGATAGTAGGGGACTTTAACATTAGGTGTAGTAGATTAGATGTAGGGAAGGGGGTAGAGTTTAGATGGGAAAAGTCGAGGGGGATGTTGATGGAGATAATGAGGGATAAGGGGTTATTAGATGTATGGAGGTATGAGAATCCAGAGAAGAGAGAGTTCACGAGGAGACAGATGAAGGAGGGGGTGTTGAAACAGAGTAGGATAGATTTACTTTTAGTACAGGAGGAAATGATTAAATATATAGATAGTATGAGGCACCAGGGAAATAGTTTTAGTGATCATGATGGGGTTCGGTTTAGAATTAAGGTAGGGAAAGAGGAAGTAGGGGGCGGGATGTGGATTTTGAATTCTGGCTTTCTTGAGGAGGAAGAGTATGAACAACAGATTAGGGAGTTATTTGACAGAGAGAAAGAGAGGATCGAGGAGGAGACAGAGAATGATAGGGTTGTTTATAGTATCGGGGAGAGATGGGAGGTGATGAAGAATAGAATTAAATCAATTAGTATTAAGTATAGTAAGAAAAGGAAAGAAAGGATGTTAAAGGAAGAGAAGGACTTGAGGGAAAGATTGAGGGTTGAGTTAGGTAGGGCAGAGGATGAAGAGGGATACAGTATGGAGAATTACATAGAGGTAAAGATGGAGTTGGAGAGGTTCGAGAGGGAGAAATGTAGAGGGGCTATTCTGAGGAGCAAGTTCAAATATGCTTTAGAGGGGGAGAAATGCACAGGGTACTTCTTAGGGTTGGAGAAAAGGAAGCAGAGTAGAACATTTATACATGAAATAAATAACAGGGAGGGTGTGGTAACAGAGGACTACGTGGAGATATTGGAGAGGGTTCAGGAGTTTTATGAGGAGTTGTATAAGAGGGGGGGTGTGGATGAAGGTAGTATAGAGGAGGTGCTGGATAGTGTAGAGAGTGAGTTGAGTGAGGCTGATAGGAGTTGGTGTGATAGGGAAATTGATGAGATGGAGGTCATGGAAGCAATAGGGGGATTAAAGAGTGGAAGGAGTCCGGGGAGTGATGGGATAGGGATAGAATTTTATAAAATATTTAAACATGACGTATCACCCATGTTAGTGGAGGTATTTAGGGAGATGGAGAGAACAGGGATAGTGCAGGATAGAATGGTAGAAGGGGTGATAACCATATTATATAAGAAGGGAAGTAAGTTAGATTTAGCGAATTATAGGCCAATCAGTTTATTGAATGTAGATTATAAAATTCTAACCAAAGTGCTGGCCAATAGAATAAAGAGAGTGATAGGAGAGGTAGTGCAGCCAACGCAGTGTTATAGTATACCAGGTAGAGATATAGCAGACACGATAGGGACGGTCAGGGATGTGATAGAACATATGAAGAGGGATAAGGTAGGAGGAGTGGTAGTGGGGATAGATTGGAACAAAGCATTTGATAGAGTAGAGCATGAGTTTTTATTTAGTGTATTAGAGAAGTTTGGGTTTGGGGAGAAGATGGTAGGATGGGTGAGGAGGTTATATGGGAGTGCACGGAGTTGTGTAAAGGTGAATGGGGTTTTAACAGATAGTTTTGAGCTGGGGAGGTCGGTGAGACAGGGATGTCCTCTGTCTGCGTTATTATACGCTTTATCTGTAGAACCACTGGCTGCACTTATTAAGAGGGATAAAGGGGTAAAAGGGATAGAGTTACCATACGGGGGAAGGTGTGTTATAAATCACTATGCAGATGACACAACAATCACGGTGAGGGATGCCGGCAGTGTGAGAAGGGTTATTGAGTTGGTGGAAGACTACGGGAGAGCATCGGGGGCCAAGATCAACAAAGACAAGTCAGAAATAATGTATATAGGAAAGGTTGAGAGAGTAGAGGTAGGCTTGAGGGTGGAGGAAAAGTATATAAAGGTGCTGGGAATACACCTGGGGGTGGATAGTAAGGAGGCGAGGGATGCGACATGGAGCGGTGTGATTAATAAAATTAGAACGGTGTGCACAGCATGGAGGGGGAGGAAGTTAAGGTTGAAAGGGAAAGTAGTGGTAGTGAATAGTCTTTTGTTGTCGGTGTGTGTGTACGTGATGAGTGTACTTGAGATGCCACTCTGGGTGATGAATGATTTAAACAAAATTGTGTGTGATTTTATTTGGGAAGGAAAAGGGGTGAAAATTGCACAGAAAACATTGGTTGGAAAGAAGCAGAAGGGTGGTTTGAAATTGATGGATCTGGAAACAAAAAAGACTGCAATAAGAATAAAGACGGTGCAAAAGTACATGGTGGGAAGGTGGCACTATGGGTGGAAGGATCTGTTAAAGAAATACATTAATGAGGTGGGGGGAATAGGTGATTACGGCTGGTACATGGGTTTTAAGCAGACCATGACGGTTGGGATACCTGAGATTTATAGGGAGGTGCTAGAGGCGTGGAGGAGGTTTCTGCCAAAAGTACAGTATGAGTGTGATGGATTGAATATGTTTGTAAATTTACCCCTGTTTCTAAATGAAAAATTTAAACACAACGCAAAAACACTTTATGAACCCCAATTTATAGAAGGAGGCATTAGGCAAGTTAAAGACCTCATTTATGAGGTCATCCCAGGATTCCTCAGGGATAACTGTATTTTCGATGCAGTGTGTGAGTTTGATGGCATGGAGGACAGAGACAAGGTTAAAAAAATACATGATAAGATCAAAAGCAGTATACCAGGGGAATGGGCCGGACTGATTGAAAGGGAATGCGTGAGTATGCAAGAAGTACGTATCCCTGAATTGTATGTTTTGGTGGAGGGGGTGAAATGTCAAATGAAAAATATGAGTGTGAAGAAAGTGTATGACTGGCTGATAGTGGATGTGTTTAAAGAGCCAGCATCAGTGAATGTGTGGAGGAGGGTGTTTGTGAACTGGGAAGTGGAAAATATATGGGCAAATTGTAACATTAAATACAACAGTATTGAGTGTGAGAACAACGATTTTCTAATCAAACACAACAGAATTTACACAAACGTTGTCCTGAACAAAATTAATAACAAAGTTGATGTGATGTGTGATGTCTGTAGCAGTGGTCATGAGAGTTTTTCACATTATTTTTTGGATTGTGTGGAACTGGTTGATTTCTTTGAGTTTTTAAAAGCACTGATTAAGTTAAACTGGAGTGAGGAGTTTGATGTGGAGGCAGAGTGGAGGATGGTGTTTTTGTTTGGTGTATGTGGGAAAGGTGTGCATTTTCATTTGTGCAATTTTGTTTTAAGTCATGCCAGACTCGCGATCCTGTTGAGAAGGAACTATGCGCACTTTGAGGGACGAAAGGTGAATGTAACACAATTGTTTAAATCCATAATGAAGAGGGATGTGGGTTTGATTTACAATTATGGCGGGGAGGGGGCAAAAGAATACTTCATCAGTGGGACTACTTTCATTCGTGAAAGGGAGGGTGGAGGCATTTTGTTTAAATGGTGAGGGACATTCATTTTGGATTTAAGGGAGTAAGCTGGTGTTTTGTTGTGCTCTCTCTCTTGCAGGGGGGTCGTGTCCTGCTTCCCGGTCGGGGTGGATGGCCGGGGGGTCTTTTGGGAGTGGCGGTGCCGTGTGCGGGTGGGTGTGTGCTCGGTCCGTCGGTGCGGGGTGCTTGGTGTCCGCTCCGCCGCTGGACGGATGGTCGTGCGGGCGCTGCCGCTTTCCTCGGTCCCGGGCCCGGGTTGGTGGTAGCGGATGCATTATCACAGGGGCGCCACTGTGGCGGTGCGTCTGCTGCTTCCGGCACGGGTTCGGGGGTGGGGGGTGCGGTTGGGCTCGTGCGTTTGTCTGTTTGGCGGTGGGGGGGGCCCCTGGTGCCCGGCCTCGGTGGGGCGGGTGCGCGCACGCGCGTGTGCGTTGCCGTTGCTCTCGGGGGGCCTTTGGGTCATTCGCTCCGGTCGTGGGGCGGGGCCTGGCCTCCGTGTGGGAGGGGGAGCGCGACGGCACGTAGGGATTTTGAATCCTGCTTGCTCGATTGTGCTTTCCCCTCAGGGTGGGCAAGTATCCGTAGTGTGTGTGCAAATATGTTTTTGTACTTAGTTTTGTAGAATGTTATGAGTGTTTTTTCTATTCTGCACTAGTGGACTGTGGTTTTGAATTTGTATAAGGGATGTCTTGATTTGTATATGTTGTACATATTGTATATTTGACATTTGACTTTGTAAATTTGTGAATTTGAAAAACATTAAAAAGATTTAAAAAAAAAGAGCACGCCCGATCTCGTCTGATCTCGGAAGCTAAGCAGGGTCGGGCCTGGTTAGTACTTGGATGGGAGACCGCCTGGGAATACCAGGTGCTGTAAGCTTTTTCTTTTTCAACTTGACATCAATGCATTCAATGGCCTAGACCTGATCTTCACCA
>JACYXH010000793.1:65000-70000 GCA_026745465.1 Lota lota
TGTGTGATGGGATGTAGAGTGAAAGGGGACAGGAGCTATGAAATCACGATGAGAGACGACGAGGGCAGATCAAAATTAATGGACGGCATACGAGTTAAAGGAGCAATGGTTCATGCCAGAGACATTGTTAATAATGAGATGGTCGTGTCCTTTATTAACCTGCCGGTTTATCTGAAGGACGGGATTATCATTGCGAAGCTGCAGGAGTGGGGAGTGAAGCCGATGTCGTTAATCAAAAGACGTATGTGGCCAGGTACGGACATTTGTGACGGCACCAGATATTTAAAAGTCCGTTTTAATGACGAGGTGCGTTCTCTGCCGTACTCGGTGAAATTCGACACCTTGAGAGGGGCCGAATACTTCCGGGTTATTCACGACCGGCAAGTCAGAGTGTGCAGGCTGTGCATTAAGCCGGGACATATCTTCAGAGAATGCCCGGAGTTTAAATGCTTTAAATGCCAGAAGACCGGGCATTATGCACGTGAGTGTGAGGGGCGGAGAGAGACGGAAAGAGAGGACGTCGGCGAGCGGAGAGAGACGGAAAGAGAGGACGTCGGCGAGCTGAGAGAGGCGGAGACAGAGAACGTCGGCATACGGAGAGAGACGGAGAGAGAGGGCGTGAGCAGGCGGAGAGAGACGGAGAGAAGGACGGAGAGAGAGGTCGTGAGAGAGACGGAGAAAGCTGACGTGAGCAGACGGGAGGAAGGCGAGGAGAGGAGTGACGTTCAGCAGACGGAGAAGGGCGGTGACGTAGACGACGGTAGCGCGGACGTAGCGGGAGACGAACAGATCCTGATAACCATTGTGGATGACATCACGGAGGAAATGGAGCAGGAGGGAGTAGTCGAGGAGCAGAGGGAGACGGAGGACGTTTGCGGAGTGGAGAAGGAAGGCGTGAAAGAGACGGAGGTGGTGGAGGAGAAACGGAGGGTGGCTCATACCAAGCGAGCTGGGAACGTTGCGGTTCGTGGAGCCAAGGAGCAACGCCCACCAAGCAGAGAGAGGTTGAAGGAGGAGGAGAGCGACGAAGCCTCGGACATGGACACAATCGCTCCCCGATGGCCACGAGGAAAGCGAAAGGCCATGAAAGGAAAGGACTATTCAGAAAAGATTAAAGGGTCGCGGTCTGGTATGTAATTTGATTTATAAATGTTTGTTTTTTCTTATTTTCTTTGGTTTTCTCTCATGACCACTGTAACTTCTGTTAATGTCAACGGGCTGAGGGACGGGAAGAAGCTAAAGGAGTTGTTGTTTGTGTATAGGAGTGACTTGCTGTGTATTCAGGAAACAAATTGGGATGAGGAAAAAGTGAAGGAGGTGAGAGAGGATTGGAAGGGAGACATATTTTATAACAATGGTGCTAGGAATGCTAGGGGAGTAGCAATCTTAATAAAGAAGGATAAAGTAGAAGATGTCAGGGAGGTATATAAGGATGGGACAGGGAGGATATTAGTCATAGAGTTTAGATATAGGAAGTTAGATTTTAGGTTGATTAATATATATGTACCGAATGTAGAAAAGGATAGGAGGAGCATATTAGAGGAACTGGCCGGGTTGGTAGTAGGGCGGTGTTTGATAGTAGGGGACTTTAACATTAGGTGTAGTAGATTAGATGTAGGGAAGGGGGTAGAGTTTAGATGGGAAAAGTCGAGGGGGATGTTGATGGAGATAATGAGGGATAAGGGGTTATTAGATGTATGGAGGTATGAGAATCCAGAGAAGAGAGAGTTCACGAGGAGACAGATGAAGGAGGGGGTGTTGAAACAGAGTAGGATAGATTTACTTTTAGTACAGGAGGAAATGATTAAATATATAGATAGTATGAGGCACCAGGGAAATAGTTTTAGTGATCATGATGGGGTTCGGTTTAGAATTAAGGTAGGGAAAGAGGAAGTAGGGGGCGGGATGTGGATTTTGAATTCTGGCTTTCTTGAGGAGGAAGAGTATGAACAACAGATTAGGGAGTTATTTGACAGAGAGAAAGAGAGGATCGAGGAGGAGACAGAGAATGATAGGGTTGTTTATAGTATCGGGGAGAGATGGGAGGTGATGAAGAATAGAATTAAATCAATTAGTATTAAGTATAGTAAGAAAAGGAAAGAAAGGATGTTAAAGGAAGAGAAGGACTTGAGGGAAAGATTGAGGGTTGAGTTAGGTAGGGCAGAGGATGAAGAGGGATACAGTATGGAGAATTACATAGAGGTAAAGATGGAGTTGGAGAGGTTCGAGAGGGAGAAATGTAGAGGGGCTATTCTGAGGAGCAAGTTCAAATATGCTTTAGAGGGGGAGAAATGCACAGGGTACTTCTTAGGGTTGGAGAAAAGGAAGCAGAGTAGAACATTTATACATGAAATAAATAACAGGGAGGGTGTGGTAACAGAGGACTACGTGGAGATATTGGAGAGGGTTCAGGAGTTTTATGAGGAGTTGTATAAGAGGGGGGGTGTGGATGAAGGTAGTATAGAGGAGGTGCTGGATAGTGTAGAGAGTGAGTTGAGTGAGGCTGATAGGAGTTGGTGTGATAGGGAAATTGATGAGATGGAGGTCATGGAAGCAATAGGGGGATTAAAGAGTGGAAGGAGTCCGGGGAGTGATGGGATAGGGATAGAATTTTATAAAATATTTAAACATGACGTATCACCCATGTTAGTGGAGGTATTTAGGGAGATGGAGAGAACAGGGATAGTGCAGGATAGAATGGTAGAAGGGGTGATAACCATATTATATAAGAAGGGAAGTAAGTTAGATTTAGCGAATTATAGGCCAATCAGTTTATTGAATGTAGATTATAAAATTCTAACCAAAGTGCTGGCCAATAGAATAAAGAGAGTGATAGGAGAGGTAGTGCAGCCAACGCAGTGTTATAGTATACCAGGTAGAGATATAGCAGACACGATAGGGACGGTCAGGGATGTGATAGAACATATGAAGAGGGATAAGGTAGGAGGAGTGGTAGTGGGGATAGATTGGAACAAAGCATTTGATAGAGTAGAGCATGAGTTTTTATTTAGTGTATTAGAGAAGTTTGGGTTTGGGGAGAAGATGGTAGGATGGGTGAGGAGGTTATATGGGAGTGCACGGAGTTGTGTAAAGGTGAATGGGGTTTTAACAGATAGTTTTGAGCTGGGGAGGTCGGTGAGACAGGGATGTCCTCTGTCTGCGTTATTATACGCTTTATCTGTAGAACCACTGGCTGCACTTATTAAGAGGGATAAAGGGGTAAAAGGGATAGAGTTACCATACGGGGGAAGGTGTGTTATAAATCACTATGCAGATGACACAACAATCACGGTGAGGGATGCCGGCAGTGTGAGAAGGGTTATTGAGTTGGTGGAAGACTACGGAGAGCATCGGGGGCCAAGATCAACAAAGACAAGTCAGAAATAATGTATATAGGAAAGGTTGAGAGAGTAGAGGTAGGCTTGAGGGTGGAGGAAAAGTATATAAAGGTGCTGGGAATACACCTGGGGGTGGATAGTAAGGAGGCGAGGGATGCGACATGGAGCGGTGTGATTAATAAAATTAGAACGGTGTGCACAGCATGGAGGGGGAGGAAGTTAAGGTTGAAAGGGAAAGTAGTGGTAGTGAATAGTCTTTTGTTGTCGGTGTGTGTGTACGTGATGAGTGTACTTGAGATGCCACTCTGGGTGATGAATGATTTAAACAAAATTGTGTGTGATTTTATTTGGGAAGGAAAAGGGGTGAAAATTGCACAGAAAACATTGGTTGGAAAGAAGCAGAAGGGTGGTTTGAAATTGATGGATCTGGAAACAAAAAAGACTGCAATAAGAATAAAGACGGTGCAAAAGTACATGGTGGGAAGGTGGCACTATGGGTGGAAGGATCTGTTAAAGAAATACATTAATGAGGTGGGGGGAATAGGTGATTACGGCTGGTACATGGGTTTTAAGCAGACCATGACGGTTGGGATACCTGAGATTTATAGGGAGGTGCTAGAGGCGTGGAGGAGGTTTCTGCCAAAAGTACAGTATGAGTGTGATGGATTGAATATGTTTGTAAATTTACCCCTGTTTCTAAATGAAAAATTTAAACACAACGCAAAAACACTTTATGAACCCCAATTTATAGAAGGAGGCATTAGGCAAGTTAAAGACCTCATTTATGAGGTCATCCCAGGATTCCTCAGGGATAACTGTATTTTCGATGCAGTGTGTGAGTTTGATGGCATGGAGGACAGAGACAAGGTTAAAAAAATACATGATAAGATCAAAAGCAGTATACCAGGGGAATGGGCCGGACTGATTGAAAGGGAATGCGTGAGTATGCAAGAAGTACGTATCCCTGAATTGTATGTTTTGGTGGAGGGGGTGAAATGTCAAATGAAAAATATGAGTGTGAAGAAAGTGTATGACTGGCTGATAGTGGATGTGTTTAAAGAGCCAGCATCAGTGAATGTGTGGAGGAGGGTGTTTGTGAACTGGGAAGTGGAAAATATATGGGCAAATTGTAACATTAAATACAACAGTATTGAGTGTGAGAACAACGATTTTCTAATCAAACACAACAGAATTTACACAAACGTTGTCCTGAACAAAATTAATAACAAAGTTGATGTGATGTGTGATGTCTGTAGCAGTGGTCATGAGAGTTTTTCACATTATTTTTTGGATTGTGTGGAACTGGTTGATTTCTTTGAGTTTTTAAAAGCACTGATTAAGTTAAACTGGAGTGAGGAGTTTGATGTGGAGGCAGAGTGGAGGATGGTGTTTTTGTTTGGTGTATGTGGGAAAGGTGTGCATTTTCATTTGTGCAATTTTGTTTTAAGTCATGCCAGACTCGCGATCCTGTTGAGAAGGAACTATGCGCACTTTGAGGGACGAAAGGTGAATGTAACACAATTGTTTAAATCCATAATGAAGAGGGATGTGGGTTTGATTTACAATTATGGCGGGGAGGGGGCAAAAGAATACTTCATCAGTGGGACTACTTTCATTCGTGAAAGGGAGGGTGGAGGCATTTTGTTTAAATGGTGAGGGACA
>JACYXH010000793.1:80000-82500 GCA_026745465.1 Lota lota
ACGTGAGCAGACGGGAGGAAGGCGAGGAGAGGAGTGACGTTCAGCAGACGGAGAAGGGCGGTGACGTAGACGACGGTAGCGCGGACGTAGCGGGAGACGAACAGATCCTGATAACCATTGTGGATGACATCACGGAGGAAATGGAGCAGGAGGGAGTAGTCGAGGAGCAGAGGGAGACGGAGGACGTTTGCGGAGTGGAGAAGGAAGGCGTGAAAGAGACGGAGGTGGTGGAGGAGAAACGGAGGGTGGCTCATACCAAGCGAGCTGGGAACGTTGCGGTTCGTGGAGCCAAGGAGCAACGCCCACCAAGCAGAGAGAGGTTGAAGGAGGAGGAGAGCGACGAAGCCTCGGACATGGACACAATCGCTCCCCGATGGCCACGAGGAAAGCGAAAGGCCATGAAAGGAAAGGACTATTCAGAAAAGATTAAAGGGTCGCGGTCTGGTATGTAATTTGATTTATAAATGTTTGTTTTTTCTTATTTTCTTTGGTTTTCTCTCATGACCACTGTAACTTCTGTTAATGTCAACGGGCTGAGGGACGGGAAGAAGCTAAAGGAGTTGTTGTTTGTGTATAGGAGTGACTTGCTGTGTATTCAGGAAACAAATTGGGATGAGGAAAAAGTGAAGGAGGTGAGAGAGGATTGGAAGGGAGACATATTTTATAACAATGGTGCTAGGAATGCTAGGGGAGTAGCAATCTTAATAAAGAAGGATAAAGTAGAAGATGTCAGGGAGGTATATAAGGATGGGACAGGGAGGATATTAGTCATAGAGTTTAGATATAGGAAGTTAGATTTTAGGTTGATTAATATATATGTACCGAATGTAGAAAAGGATAGGAGGAGCATATTAGAGGAACTGGCCGGGTTGGTAGTAGGGCGGTGTTTGATAGTAGGGGACTTTAACATTAGGTGTAGTAGATTAGATGTAGGGAAGGGGGTAGAGTTTAGATGGGAAAAGTCGAGGGGGATGTTGATGGAGATAATGAGGGATAAGGGGTTATTAGATGTATGGAGGTATGAGAATCCAGAGAAGAGAGAGTTCACGAGGAGACAGATGAAGGAGGGGGTGTTGAAACAGAGTAGGATAGATTTACTTTTAGTACAGGAGGAAATGATTAAATATATAGATAGTATGAGGCACCAGGGAAATAGTTTTAGTGATCATGATGGGGTTCGGTTTAGAATTAAGGTAGGGAAAGAGGAAGTAGGGGGCGGGATGTGGATTTTGAATTCTGGCTTTCTTGAGGAGGAAGAGTATGAACAACAGATTAGGGAGTTATTTGACAGAGAGAAAGAGAGGATCGAGGAGGAGACAGAGAATGATAGGGTTGTTTATAGTATCGGGGAGAGATGGGAGGTGATGAAGAATAGAATTAAATCAATTAGTATTAAGTATAGTAAGAAAAGGAAAGAAAGGATGTTAAAGGAAGAGAAGGACTTGAGGGAAAGATTGAGGGTTGAGTTAGGTAGGGCAGAGGATGAAGAGGGATACAGTATGGAGAATTACATAGAGGTAAAGATGGAGTTGGAGAGGTTCGAGAGGGAGAAATGTAGAGGGGCTATTCTGAGGAGCAAGTTCAAATATGCTTTAGAGGGGGAGAAATGCACAGGGTACTTCTTAGGGTTGGAGAAAAGGAAGCAGAGTAGAACATTTATACATGAAATAAATAACAGGGAGGGTGTGGTAACAGAGGACTACGTGGAGATATTGGAGAGGGTTCAGGAGTTTTATGAGGAGTTGTATAAGAGGGGGGGTGTGGATGAAGGTAGTATAGAGGAGGTGCTGGATAGTGTAGAGAGTGAGTTGAGTGAGGCTGATAGGAGTTGGTGTGATAGGGAAATTGATGAGATGGAGGTCATGGAAGCAATAGGGGGATTAAAGAGTGGAAGGAGTCCGGGGAGTGATGGGATAGGGATAGAATTTTATAAAATATTTAAACATGACGTATCACCCATGTTAGTGGAGGTATTTAGGGAGATGGAGAGAACAGGGATAGTGCAGGATAGAATGGTAGAAGGGGTGATAACCATATTATATAAGAAGGGAAGTAAGTTAGATTTAGCGAATTATAGGCCAATCAGTTTATTGAATGTAGATTATAAAATTCTAACCAAAGTGCTGGCCAATAGAATAAAGAGAGTGATAGGAGAGGTAGTGCAGCCAACGCAGTGTTATAGTATACCAGGTAGAGATATAGCAGACACGATAGGGACGGTCAGGGATGTGATAGAACATATGAAGAGGGATAAGGTAGGAGGAGTGGTAGTGGGGATAGATTGGAACAAAGCATTTGATAGAGTAGAGCATGAGTTTTTATTTAGTGTATTAGAGAAGTTTGGGTTTGGGGAGAAGATGGTAGGATGGGTGAGGAGGTTATATGGGAGTGCACGGAGTTGTGTAAAGGTGAATGGGGTTTTAACAGATAGTTTTGAGCTGGGGAGGTCGGTGAGACAGGGATGTCCTCTGTCTGCGTTATTATACGCTTTATCTGTAGA
>JACYXH010000793.1:90000-95000 GCA_026745465.1 Lota lota
ATAGTGGTGAGAGAGAGGATGGCGGCGAAAGAGCTGGAAGAGAACATGGGGATGGCGGAGAATGTGGAGTTGGGAGGAAGCGAACAAAGGAGAGAAACAACAATGGAGGGACCGACCTACAGCAAGGAATTGACGATGTTGGTGGAATTAATGGGAGAGGACAAAATAACGATGATGGAGTTGCTGAGAACCATCAAGGACATGTGTGGGTTGGTTGTTGGATGTCGCTACATCGGGATCAACAAATATGAAATCACAATGAACCATCAAAATGGGAAAAGGAGACTGCTGGACGGCTTCAAAATCAAGAACACCAGGGTTATGGTAAAAGAACTAACTAATGATGAGATGGTGGTGTCGTTCATTGGTCTACCGGTATACATCACTGATGAGGAAATCCTACGCAAACTGCTGGACTGGGGAGTGAAAGCTGTTTCACCCATTAGGAGGAGGATGTGGCCAGGGACGAGGATCGTGGAGGGCACCCGCTTTGTTAAAGTGAAGTTTACGGACAATGTCAGATCTCTACCATATTCAACTCGTTTTGATACTGAGACGGGTGCGGAATATTTCCGAGTGATACATGATCGCCAGGTAAAGGTATGTAGACTGTGTTTACAACCAGGGCACATTGTCCGTGAGTGCCCAGATTTCCTGTGCAGGAAGTGTGGGGAGCAGGGACATTATGCAAGGGAGTGTGTATACACAGAGCCAAAGTGCATAGAATGTGGGATCAGGGCTTCAAACTGTGTGTGTAATGTCAATAAAGGGGATGAGGAAGAGGGAGGAAGCATATCGGATATAGAGGAGGGAAGGAGGACAGACAATGAGGAAGGAGAAGAAGAGGGGGAGGAAGAGAGAATGGGGGGAGAAGAGCTGATGGAGGAGATGAGGCCAGCAGGCCAAACAGTCGAACGGAGGGGAGAAAGTGTGGGGGAGGAAATGGAGTCTGTTCGGGATGTTGATTGGGCCACATTGAAGGGCCCTACACTTAGATATGTGAAGGCGGGCAGGAGCATTGAGGAGGGTGAAGAGGCCACCGGAGGGAGAAGAGTCCAAAAGGGGCTTTTGCTTACAGGGAAAGTGAGATCGGAAGTGAAGGGAAGGGTGGCAATTGGAGCTAGTGAGGGAACAGCTGGTATAGCAGTTAGTGAAGCTGGGTGTCAGGGAGAAATATCGGTAAGCTGCGAGACCTCAAAGACTGGAAAGGCTATGGGAGGGAAAGGTAAGGAGATAGATAGAAATGAGCCTGAGGAGGAACTTTTGTCAATGGTGGGAGGGAGGAAGAGGGCGCTCCTAGAAAAACCCAGCAGGTTAGCGGTGTCTGTAACACAAAATGAAAGGAAGAAAGGAAAACTAAAAGAATGATTGTAAAGATAGTATTCACTCTTTCTAGCATTCCTTTAATGATCACGCTTACCTCAATTAATATCAATGGTCTTAGGAGTAGTGAGAAACTTGAGGAAGTGTTGGTAAACTTTGCATCTGATATTTTAGTGATCCAGGAAACCAATTGGACACCAGATAAAATACCAGAAATCAAGAAAAGATGGAGTGGGATGCTATTTGCTAATTGTAGAACGGAAAGATCAGGTGGGGTAGCTATCCTAGTGAAAAAGAATGTGGTGGAAAATGTAAAAGAAATGTGTAATGATGGGGAAGGGAGGGTGATAGGGATAGAGTTTGATCTACAAGATGTCTCTTTTAGATTAATTAATGTATATGCTCCTAATAAGGAAGTAGAAAAGAGGGATTTTTTTGTTGCACTAGGGCGGCTCTGTACGGGGAATTGTATTTTGGTGGGTGATTTCAATGTGTTTTGCACTAAATTGGATGTGTATAGGGTGGATAAGTTCAGGCAAGACTCAGCACAGAGAGGTTTGTTGAAAATGATAGACAACCAAAATTTGATAGATGTATGGAGGATGGAGAATGCAAGTAAGAGGGAATTCTCAAGGAGACAGGTAGTGAGCGGCGTTTTGAAACAAAGTAGAATTGATTTATGTTTGGCACTGCAGAATATTGTAAAAACAATAAGCAATATACAATATAGATTTACTGGTTATAGTGATCATGCCGCAATTACATTTAAACTGGGGGACAGAAAAAATGGAAGGGGTGGGGGGGTATGGTGTCTAAATGCAAGTGTGTTAGCAGAGAAGGATTATAAAGAAATGATAGAGGAGTGTGTGAGGGAGCAAACTCAGTGTGAGATGTATGAGGAGGATGTGTGTGAATGGTGGGAAGGCGTGAAAACACGGGTGAGAAAGTTAAGTATAAGGTACTGTAAAAATAGGAATCAAGTGAGAAGGAGCAGAGAATATCTGCTAAGAGAGAGAATGGCGGAAGAATTAAAACAAATGGAGAAAAGCCCAAATAGAAGCATAGCGGAATTCATGGAAGTCAAAGGAGAATTAGAAGCGTATGAAAAAGAGAAATGTAAAGGGGCAATAATTAGGAGCCGGGCACAGTATGCGGTGGAAGGGGAAAAATGTACATCCTTCTTCCTGGGGCTGGAAAAGCAGAAACAGGGTAGAACATATCTGGATGCAGTGGAGAATGGGAAAGGGGAGGTAGTGAGGGATTTTGTCGGGGTCTTGGAAACAGTACAGGGGTTTTATAGTAATTTGTTTAAGAAAGATAGTGTAGATGAAGACAGTATAGAAGAGGTGTTAAGAACTGTAGAAGCCAGACTTTCAGACAGTGAGAGGATAGTGTGTGAAGGTGATTTGTCGGAGTTTGAAGTGAAAGCAGCCATAAAGACTCTGTCCAACGACAAAAGCCCTGGATCTGATGGTCTGACGGGTGAATTCTATAAATGTTTCAGTGAGCTGTTAAGTCCAATTTTGTTGAAGGTGTATAAGGAAATGGAAAGGACGGAACAGGTCAGTGAAGCGATGTCAACAGGTTTGATCACATTAATATACAAGAAAAAGGGTAGTAAAATGCAGCTGGGGAATTACAGAGGGATCACCCTATTAAACACGGATTATAAAATAATAACAAAGGTACTGGCAAACAGAATCAAGTCAGTAGTGGGATCCATCGTTTCATCGACACAAGCGTACAGTGTTCCGGGGAGAGACATTGCGGACACGATAGGGTCAGTCAGGGATGTAGTAAGGCACATGAAAGGAGAGGGAGGAATAGTTTTGAGTGTAGATTTCAACAAAGCGTTTGATAGAGTGGAGCACGGGTTTATGTTTAGGGCATTAGAGAGATTTGGATTTGGGGATAGGTTGGTGAAATGGATTCGTTTGTTGTATAGGAGTGCAAAGAGTAGAGTAAAGTGTAATGGGGTAGTGACAGACAGTTTTAGGTTGGAGAGATCAGTCAGGCAGGGGTGTCCGTTATCAGCTTTACTTTACAGTATTACAGCGGAACCATTAGCCACGATGGTAAAAGCAGATCGGTACATACAAGGCATCAATATTCCAGGAGGGGGAAGGAGTTTAATCCATCAGTATGCAGACGACACCAATATTACAGTAACAAATCTGGACAGTATGAAAAGGGTGATGCAACTTCTACAAACATATGGGAAAGCATCAGGAGCAAAAATGAATATAGGAAAATCTGAGGTGATGTGTGTAGGGGAGGTAGACATGAGGGGTTGTGACATACCAGTGAAAGTGGCTAAAGGAATGATAAAAGTACTAGGAGTCAATATAGGTGTGAATGAAAAAGAAGCAAGAGATACAACATGGGCAGGGGTTTTGAACAAAGTGAAACAGAGCCTGAATTTTTGGAAGATGAGGAAGTTGAGGTTGAGGGGAAAGGTTATGGTGGTTAACTGTTTAATTTTGTCACGGGTGAATCATGTGTTGAGTGCGCTTGACTTGCCTTTGTGGGTGGTGAAAGATTTAAACAAGGCCATTGATAATTTCTTGTGGGACGGGAAGCAGGCAAAGATTAAGCACAGGGTATTAGTGAATGAGTATAAAGATGGTGGATTGAAATTGATAGACATTGTAGTGAAAAAGCGGGCTTTAAGGGTTAAAACAATAAAGAAATATATGTATGGTAGAGATGAGTATTGTTGGATGGGGTTCTTTGAGGATTGTCTGCACAGGTGTGGTGGATGTGGTGTGCATGGGCTCTTAATGATGTTTAATAAACCGAGATGTGAGGAGATGCCTTACTTCTATAGGGAGGTGTTTGAAGCATGGGCAAAGTATCTGAAAAATGTGAAGTATGAGTGTGTGGACAAAGATGAGGTATTCAATCAACCAATCTTTCATAACATCAAATTAACGCACAACAATAAAGTACTGGTCAGCAAACATTTTGAACAGGCAGGAATAAAACAGGTCAAACATCTAATGGCGAAAAACAATGTTCATTTCAAACAAGAGCATGAAATCATACAAGAAATCAGAAAAGTAAATAAGGATGTAAGGACGAGTTTGATTAAGGAAATGTATAAAAAGGTAAAAGGAACTATTGTTAGTGTGTGGGACAAAATCCTATCAGGGCAGGGACAGGTGGGGGAGCCAGATAGGATGGTGGAGTTGAGCGTGGTGAGGAAGGGGATAGAGGTCAAATTTAAGGATGTCAAAACTAAATGTGTGTATATGGCTTTAGTGGAGGAAGGGATGGAGAGGCCGACAGCTGAGAAGGTGTGGGAAAACGTTTTTGTGGATCTGGAGGTTGAGAAAGTGTGGGGGAATTTGAATGTAAAGTATAACTGTATAGAGTGTGAATATAATGATTTCAAAATAAGGCACAATAGAGTATTCACAAATGTTGTATTGCACCAAATTGACAAAGATGTAAGTAGAGTATGTGATGTATGTAAAGGCGGTGATGAAACCTTTAATCACTTTTTTTTCGAATGCACAATGTTGTTTGTCATGTTCGATAAGGTGAAGGATTTGTTAAGTGTACACTGTGGGGTCAAATTCGAGAATGATATTGAATGGAAGAAAATGTTGATATTTGGAGTGTGCGGAACGAAAAAGGATATGAATGTTAATTTGGTGAATTTTATTTTGAGTCAT
>JACYXH010000793.1:97500-99825 GCA_026745465.1 Lota lota
AAATATTTTATAACATTGCAATACAAAAATAGAATCTGCTATTACTATGCTAGCTAACGCTGTGCTAGCTAACGCTATGCTAGCAAGATCCAAAGTCAATAACATTGTGTACAGTTGGCAATCAGTAAAAATAACTTAACAGTATGTTAAACAACAAGACAAGCTAGCTATCCAGCCATGTCATTGTCCCCGAAACAATATAATGACTTTTACGAACAATTAGATCCGCGATGTGTAACGTTACTGTCGGCCGCAGTTACTGAAGTAGCGACCTGAACAGTGAACAGGGCATCCAGCAGAGAATTGTGTGCTGACTTTTGCCTCCTACAGCCAAAAACCAGAAAGACAGAAATTCTTCCTTCCTTATGTGATGTGGCACACCCTTTCACCACAACACAGGACTCTTCTGCATGTGTAAAGTCAGATTCACCAGAACTACTTTAGTAGGTGTCCTACATCACTTTTTTTTATGGACACCCAGCAGCCAATCAGAATCAAGTATTCAGGACTAATGTCCCCTACCCACCAATTCAAAATCCAGCAGTTTTCTCAAAAGTGTGCAAACTGGTGCGTTCAGCCCTCGTTTTTTCTCTGCCTTGCTGCCCGTCTGGGGATTTATGCTTCAAAAGGCTCTGAAAACAGGAAAAAAAAAAAAAACACTTATCAGGTAACATTTAAGACTGATATGACATGGTCATAGCCATGACATGAAACATTAAGGGTCTTATTTACAGGTCTAAATTCATGAGCATTGTTTACAAACATAAAGATCTCTAAACCGTGATTCTAACACCCGAGCTACACCGGGTTCACATGTAGTACGCGTAATTCTATGCGCTCGTAGATTCAACTGATGTTAATGATTCCGGCTACACCAGGCACGCGGACAGCACGGACCCCGTGCACGCGTGCTTTAAAATAGGATTTGGTTCTATTTTTCTACGCACTCGCACATCACGTATATGCGAGACGGACAGCTGCACGTTGTTATAGGTAGTGAATACAAGTTCCGCCCTACTCTGCTTCTGATTAGCTAAACACGTTTTTTTTAAAGTGAGAGCTGCCATTGGTTTTGAAGAACTCAAAAATGATAAACCTTCCCGAAATTCTATCCTGATGAAAATTTCTTCAGAACCGTGTCATGCCGGAGATCCGGCACGGTGCCGGAATACTTTAACCCGAGTGTGTGCCTGTGAGAGATTGAGTGAGTGAGTCTGTGTGTGCGTCATCCCTCTCTCCCCATCCCCTCTCCTCTCTCATGCTTCTCCTCGCTCTTTCTTTTCTCACTAAATTGGATAGCATAATTTGAGTTTTTTCTTATACCTGCAAGTAATGTGTAAAATCTGATCACTCAAAATGTGAAGTAATATGTTTTTGTATTAAGTGGGCTGGGCCACCTTACTGACATCCCTAACTAACAAAAATGTCAATTACAGAAAAGTCATAAACATTGATTAAGATCCGTTCATATATCAAGTCATTGCTATGATCGTTTTCATGACAGTACCATGTTTAAACGCACCTCTGAATGAACTCCAGTGTGCTTGCAGCTTCTGCCGGATATTGCAAGTTGAAGACGTAGTAGGCAGCGAAGACTGCTGCCAATCCATGCAGGAGGTTGCTGTGGGGCCCAATCACACATGCTCCTTCCATGGACATAATCCACGTGTCTGCCCCGCGCAGTATCTCTCCTGAAACCCATTAACAATATAACTAAACACACTAGAACCATGAATTCATTACTGTTCAAGTGGAGAAAGACACCTCCACTTGAACATTATTATCTCCTTTGACCACGGCACCCTCCATCAACAACTCAAAGAAAGACATTTTTTTAGGCGCAGTAGTCCTCCCTCAACCACATGAATTCATTAAAGAATTAACTTCTACAAAATAAGGGAAGATTGTACCTGGTACAACTAATCGGGGTGTGCTTGGCAGGGTGACAGCTCTCTCGATATCGGCAGCCGTGGCAGAGAGCTGGAGAATAAAAACCATAAGTTATCCATGGGTATGTTGAGTAAGCAACGACAAAGAAAACTTGCCCTAAAAGCTGTTATGTTCCAATCAACACAAAGGGGGAAATCAGCTTAAATGTATGGTGCCAAATGTGGAAACAGCTGCACATGCCATATATATTTTTTAAATATGGATGGCATGGCAATAAAACAGTAAATTAAAATTATTTTATGAAGTAGATGGCAGGAAGCAATTACAAAATAGCAGGACAGAGATGGGAGGGAGGGAATGGTTAATTTATGTATATGCACTGCAAGTTATACTCACATCAGCCGTAAGGAAGATACCATCCCCCTCCTTGAAGTG